>VMKM01001262.1:0-161456 GCA_008360985.2 Macquaria ambigua | reverse complement strand
CGCCCCAGGGCCAAATAGACTCCCACATAATTCTGGATGTATACAGGCTTGGTGTTGTCACAGTGCACAGTGTGTATGAAGTGGCTACGGGTCCAATCGTTGTGAAACATCATTGTTTTGTGTGTGTGTGTGTGTGTGTGTGTGTGTGTGTGTGTGTGTGTGTGTGTTTACCTGTGTGGGTGCATGTATATCATATACAAACATTCATATGTGAAATACATGCATTTGCCCATGTGTGGGTGTGTGCATGCGTACAAACGTGCGTGTCTGTATAACTGTGCATGTGTGTGCATGTATGTGCATGTGTGTGTATGGTAATAGGATTACTCCTGGCACAGGGAGGGGACACAAACTAGTGCAAAATGGAGGAGGTAGCCAGCAGGGTATGGAGCTTAGCTGGGCCTAATTGACTAGATCCAAATTAAATATGCCATCACCAGAGGTGTGACCAATGGATTTGACTTATTCAGTTTACAAAAATAGAGACCATTAACCCTCCACAGAATGCGCGTGCGTGTGTGTGCATGCCACGATGAAAAAATGCCGCCCTTGTTTCTGTCACAAATGTCCACAACCAAGGCAGAGACAGAAAATCTCACATCGAATGGCATCTTTCAGGTTTGAAATGCAGGGAGACATGGTAATAGAAAGGCTGTGCTTTCAGAATGAGACGAGTGTGTCTGTTTATGTGTGCGAGTGTGTAAACATGAGGGCTGGTTCGCCGTGTCCAAGCTGCCTCTTTCCAGCAGCTGCTAGCCTTCCCAGCAGACCTTGCTTTAAACAGCCTCAATTTGCCTGCTGAATCTCGTAATTGGGCCACCAGAGGAATCCTCTGCGAGACGGGCAAAGCACAGAGAAGACGAGTAGACGGCGGAAGAAAAAAGACAGAGAGAGAGGGGCAGACAGAAAGAGGGAGGGGCGGATGAAGAGATGGCGAGCGAGAGAAGCGTAAACGACAAGAGGGAGGGGTAGAGGGAGTAAAAGGAGGAAGGAAGGAAGGAAGGAGGAGGGAGGGAGGGAAGAAGATAGAAACTGGGAGAGAGATGGTGACAGAAATATATCTACCCTTCCTCACGACTAGTCGTTCCCTTACAGCTTCATTAGCTAGCCGTTGCTAGCTGCTAGCTTGTCTCCGTCAAATATACTATGCTACTTTCCTTTCTAGGTCAATTAAATGTAAGTGATGTGTTATATTCTTTCATGACCAATTAAATTAATAGGTTATTACGGGAGGGGGGGAAACGGTTATCTTATTTGATTAAGAGAGCACAGGTTCATTATATTTTATAAGCAATTTTCATTAGCAGAGTTGAGGTTTTGTTACCGCGGGGCTAAATTGAGCGGTTATTGTGCTGAGGAGTGCTGAGCCTTGATACAGAAGGTGTGCCTAGCAGTCACACTGCAACATTAGTTAAAACTAAAGCCAATTAGTCCTGCTTAGTGAAAAGCGTTATGCTTTCCACCCAATGATGATTACAGAGCTTATATCCCCTTGCGAAACAATACACCTGTCAGCAGAGATGAAACCCAGCAAGTGAAGCAGAAGCGAGCTGAGCCTTTGATAGCGGCGAGAATGACTCTCGGATGACCCTTACCCCCTTTCCCTTCTTCCTGTCCCCTGCTTTCCCTCTTCCACGAAATTAGCCAGCGGTGGCCCCTGAAAACTGTAATTTTCAGTTTCAGGACAATAGTTATCACAGGGTGGAAGAATTAATTATGGCGCAGAGCGTATGGAATTTTTTCTGGCCCTCCCCGCTCTCAGCTTTTCCCAAAATGTCGGGTGGAACGCTTGAGTGAGCGCTGCCTGTAACCCCTTTGCTGCCAGTCTCGGCTGGAGACCCTTTGTCCCAGGATTCACTGCTCCAATCATTAAGCACAAATTTGTTAACCTTCTGCTGAGGGGTCAAGATCCCTCCCCTCACCCCCCACTACCACGCACCCTCCCACCATGACCCCCCACCCTCAACTTCTCTTTCTGGTGGATGAACTTTTACTATTAACGAACATTGGAAAAAAAACAGGTCCCGGTGGGGATTTTGTGCCCCCTCGTATTGTCCATGTGAATGTGTTTCCCTGTTGATTTGGCCCCTCTTGAATCCCCCTTGGAGTCTAAGAAAGGAGGCCTACAGCTCAATGTATTGATTGGCTTATTAAGTGAAAAACCTTATTAGCAATGTGTGCTCTTTCAACCACGCATAGCGTTTATTAGAACCTTGACATGGATTTACTTCAGTCATCAGGACGCTCTCGTTAACTGAGGATACATATGCAAGAGGCACAAACCACTTAAAGTAGCCATCCAACAGATTCTTGATTGTTTTGGGATATTTTTAGTTGTAAATGGTCACTGTTGTGGTGTTTAGTCACTTGTAAATCACATATTGACTTCTGCTCCTTGGGTTTGTGTATGTAACTGCAGAAAACACACCACACAACATACTACAATTTGCAGAAAGTTGCAAAACAGATATTTAATTGTATGGAAATTCAATGGATCATTGTCTTAAGCGTGAACATGGTCTGCATTGCATTTAAGCTAGCATCGCTAATGACTTAGCTTGTTGTAGCTCCACAGGTTATGTCCCACAATAGAAAGGTCACAGGTTTGATGCCATTAGGTCCAGAAAGATACGTAACCTCCACCACCTCACTCATTGAAAGGAAGCTAATTGAAGCTTGCACAGCTCACATAATAGCTCACCCTTCTCTTACACAAGTCGCACCTATTCTCTTCAGTAGCCCAGGTGACAACTGATGGATGAGGGGAATAACAAATGAGGGCCCTTACGTTCACTCCTCTGTTGTCCTCCTCCCATTGCACCTCATTGTCCTTTTCCCTGCCTGCCTTTGTGTCGTCTGTAGTGGCCCTTCTTGTGTGTGTGGCGAAACGCGTGGACGGGCCCCCGGCGCTCTCAGGTGACGGGCGGCCGCGAGCCTCACCTCCCCTCTTTGGTTTTGATAACAATGGCCGCGGTTCCTCAGCGGTGACTTTGCACCTGCAGAGATGGATGGTGGCTATTGTTGGCTTTAAAGGGAGGAATGTAGGGAGAGAAGAGGGTGAAGATGGATTTCTTTACTTCATTTATCAATGTATGTCAGGTTTAATGGCATGCAGCAGGCTGCATCATTTTAAGGGGTTTTGATAAGGCAACTGCAGTACATGTCTCTCAGATTTGGTGATTCAAGCCTTGTTCATCAGTATTACACTTTAAAACAAGATTGAATTGTATGTCACATTAATACTAACCTGAAATAGTTTGACTTACGCAGTCAAATGCTGACTGTAAACAATCAAAAGATAAATCAAAGCCTAATTTTAAGTTTCCTTGTAGTCCAGTTAAACAGATTATCCAGGAAATGTTAAGTACTGGACCTCGGTATCACTTCAAGTCAATCATGTGTGTTTGGTCTGTAAGTCCTCTCCTACTGTTAAAGTAGCATTACTGAGGGTGTAGGATTAACTCACTAAACCCTCTGATGCTCTCTCTCTCTGTCATACATCCACACAGTCTTAGTGAAGGGCAGGTTTAGGTCTGTTTTCTGACCCAGATTAGCACTATGTTGGGTTTGCAGCAGTTGCCACATACTATACTGCTCCTCCAGAGTCTTATCTGCAGGTCCCACCATGTTCAAGTGCTGTCAGCCTGAAAATGTAACATGAGAGTCTGCTTTCTGAAGTCTAGTGTGATCTATTGACGTATTTAATGAATGATTAATGACATCTAACTCATTCAACAGTTTTATTTTGTAGTTAAATGCTTTCTGCCCCAGTGATGGAGACAATATGCCAACTTGCTCAGAGCTTAATAATAATTTTCATGACTTTGCACATACAACTTTACATATCACTGCCACCAGTTGAAACCTTGTTGCCTCTATAACATCTGCACTGATCAGTTGAATGGGTTTCAACCCATAGAGGATGTGTATAATTCCTGGATTGAAGTTAAAGGCTTTCACATAACAACAGTATCACTGCCGACTGACTAGAAACTTTAAAATGAAT
The DNA here is from genome assembly GCA_008360985.2 of Macquaria ambigua. Lineage (NCBI taxonomy): Eukaryota > Metazoa > Chordata > Actinopteri > Centrarchiformes > Percichthyidae > Macquaria > Macquaria ambigua. The sequence continues at coordinate 157,450 of VMKM01001262.1, read as the reverse complement.
CCTCTCTCTGACCAGCCATTCACAGCAGACCCCAATCGGTTTGCCAGATGTAAACTCTCTCATTTACCTGTGCAAAACGGATCATTGATTAACCATGTTGATCTCCTCTTTCCTCAGAACGGCAGGGCAAACCAGGGGATCACCTGTCTCACAGAGGCCTACGGAGCATGGGAACAGGACTCCTTGACTACCTGACAACGACAACCAACAGCAACCCCTCTGTCCACCTCCGAGACCCAACAACATTTTATTCGGCTGATATGTGCAACCTGGAAACCTTCCATGACTGCCTACAATCCTTGTCTAAGTATCCAGCGACGGTGATGCACAGAAGATCAAACCTCATCCAACCCAGATGACCCCCTGTCCCGACAGACCCCTGCTTCTTCTCTGGTGGGCACTAGACTTTGCTCCCCTTGCCACTGCCCACAAGGTTCACACGGATTCCTCCATTAAAAGTGATTGCGATTGCGAGCATAGATGACACACGAGAGACACACTGTGTCCTTTGCCTGTAACTTCGGTGAATGCAGCACCTGGTGATATATTCTAGACTCTTTGGCAAACAAAAGAGACTTCCTGTGAAGAGCACTCCACTCTTTGGGACAATGGAATTGGACCACGGAGAAGCCAATGTCTGTATCTGACAGGACACTAACAAAGCAAAAGAGGTGCCCTTTAAAAATATAGTGGATTGAAACATGGAAGGAGGGAAAGCAAGAGAAAAGAAATTAAAAGTATAACTATATCAACCCCTAGTTTGGGAAGCGAGTGGAGAAAGAAAATATACTGTATACTGTTGTAAAATTACGCTGGACTCTCACAAGAACTGGGAATTTAAGTATTGTAAATGCTATTGTATTGTTCTGCATATTATGTTGTTTCTAATAGTTTTTTAAAAAAAGGATGTGAACTTTTTTCTCTTTTTTTTCTGATTTCTTTCCACACTATGTGTGTGCCGTCTCTCCATCAAATTTGACCTCCTGCCCCCCTCCCTCCATTGAATCACGATGCATTTTTAAAAGAGAAAAAAAAAGGGTGAATAAATGGATAATTCGATCAGTCTGTCATTTCTCGCAGGCCTTTATTCGGATGGTAAGAGAGAGTGTGATGGCGATTCAGTTGTCCTGTTATTGATTTCCACACAGCCCATCCACCTACATGCAGGGTGCAACTAACTTGTATTACTGTTGTTGTGTCTACACCTTGTAACTCCAAGTTTGGTTATTTTTTAAAACATTTTCATATCAGTTGATTATATGTTCCTCTACTGGTGGAAAGTTGTTTTTTTTTATTGGGGTCATGAAACTCTCTTATAACTCACTGGATGAACTCCAAACACAATGACATCAAGCTAAACACAGTTTCTGAGAAGCTAACATTTTGGATGTACACGGTTTTTAATCCAATTGCCATTGTCCAATTTTTCATTTTATCCATTTTATACTTCACGCGAGGACAGACACATAATGTAGGTGTCAACATGGCTAACATCATGACAGGCTAACAAACATGATACAGAGATTCAGGCTCACAAACAATCTAAAAAAAATCACTGTGGATGGGAAACTACAAGTGTGTGTCCCACAAACATGTTGTTTCCTGTTTTCTCCATGTGTGTCTGTGATTGAGGGCCTCTGAAAGTCTATTCCAGTGTCCTATTGATGTGTTTTATGTCACAAGGCCGAGCACTCGCACGGCCAATGGATTCTCTTCCCCTCAGTGTTTGATGCGGCCTGATAACAGGGAGAGGCAGAAGCTATGGGAAAACACCATTTATACCACAGTCCATTCATTTTGATTTAACCAGATGATGTAATGCTGATCAACAGACAGGAGAGAATGTAAACACCACTGTGTGTGTGTGTGTGTGGCAGTATGCATGTGAGGGGGAACGTGTGTGTGTGTGCGTGTGTGTGCATACGTGCTTGTGCTCAATGCATCCATTATCCATTGCTTCAAACATGTATTACGCACATCTTTAAGATTCCTTTGAAGACAAGTCATGTTTCTTATGCTTTTACTTTGAAGGGTATATATGTACATCTGTGTTGTAAATAAATACTTTTTGTTCAAATAACAGAACTCATAACTAGTCTCACATTCTCACATTATCTTCCCACGTGCAGATATAAAATATAAACATATACATTTCACTAGTGGTTAAATAATTTTAACAAAAAGCAAATAACCCTGCAAGTGATGTTGTAAAGCTAAATTAGGCACAAACATGTTTTCATGTCGACAAACGCCCATTGAAGAAAACAGAGGTCCATTTATTCTCAAAGAAACATGCACTTAAGTCAACTTTCCTCCCATTGCTGTGGATAATGTGCAGCTAATGCATGTGATATGCTGTAATTTTCTCACACATGGACATGGGGAAAGAGGGGCTCGGCGAGAAAGCGAATTATCCATCGTTTAGCATTAAAATTCATTTAGGTAAAATTGCTACAAACATGTAAATGGGAAGATTAGTTCTCCCTCACGCCTTGTTGCTCGCAGTCAAAGGGCTCCGCTTGAAGCCCAGCGCTCTGCAGCCGATGTTGTCTCCGGGATACACTGCACTTCAGGAGGCAGAGTCTGAGCCGACTGAGGAGCCGAGAGGAGAAGAGCCGAGCGAGTTTGGTCTAATTGATATATTTCGGAGAGCAGCCCTGAATCCCAAAGTCAGTGTCTTGTTTTTTCAAACCAGCGAACAAGAGAGAGTCTGTTTTATCCATAACAATATGCGCGTGTAAATCAATACTCTCCCCTACTCCCTCTCTCTATCTCTCCTCCGCGCAACTATTGTGTTTTTACTGCCTTTGCCGAAGTGAATGCTATTTACACTAAAGAAGAAGAAGGAAAAAAGACACGCTCTTAAAAAACCCAGGCGACGTTTTAATTGCTTTGCCTCTCCACCATGGCTGGAAAATCCGAGGCTGTGAAATGTGAATTCCTGAGCCTGTGGCCGCTGGGAGCTCTGGAGACAGAGGAGAAAGCCCATGCTTGACTGCCCTCTTTAGGGAGGCCTGGTAACTGTCCGGGGCAGGGACGTTTGGAGATGGCGCACAGCACCACCTCTCCTTTTACGCACGGACGTAAACCGCACAAAAACGCGAAGTTTGATAAAAGCTAAGACGAGATACAAACAAATACAAAAAAGTGTAGCTGCAACAAAAGAGTGCACTGCAAAAAAACAAAAAACAAAAAAAACAACGTATTTTTACATCTCCTTTGGTTTTGTATTTAATATGCAAACCAGATTTGTCTTTAAATAAATATTCAAAATGTGCCAGTCAGGTGAAATAATTGTTGTTTTCTCTGCATTTTCATTTCAGGAATTTAGTTTAAACAAAGTGCAAATGTCTTTAAACAGGACACAGGACACTTCTGTCCTCTATAAATCAAGAAAGACATTTGATGCAATTAAATTCTTGAAATAACTTGATTTGATAAATATTTTTTAGGACTCAATTCCTGGCTAAATAATAATAATTGATTGTATACATTTATTAATATATAAAGAGGATTTTTCATTGTGAGCACTTGTGCAACTTGTCTTCTTTTTTTTATTATCAGAAGTAAAAACTTATACATGGTTGTGATTTTACATGTTTAGGGACATTTTTGTCACAGCTGACCTACATTTCTGGTGAGACGTGATGTGACTGTTTGTGTCTTCTTCAGTTTTTATGCACGCAACTATATGAAGTTTGACTCGTGTTGATTTCACAAGCTTAAAGTCAAAACGTAATTTGAAGTTAATGATGATGGTAGGCCTATACCCACCCTTCTCTTGTCTCACACACGTACGCACACTGACCGCGGAGTGAACTGTCAGAGTAATGAATGGAGCAGAAATGTGTTCCAGAGCAGTGGAGGTGCCCGGACAGGCCTGTCTTCCTCCCACAACAACGCAGATATTTATGCGCCTTTATGGTTGAAACAGGGAACGTGGATAAGTAACCGTGCGCCTCGTGTTCTCTACTACACTACAAGCCATGACAAATCTCGGCGGCAGTAATGTGTGTGGGCTTATTAATTAAAATCACCGGTTTGTCACTGGTTGCTGAACGCCAGGGCCTGTTAGTTAAACTTAACTCAGTGTGTGCTGAGTGGAAAATCTGAAACTCTTTATTTCATGCAACATTTTTGGAAATTTAAACGTCTAGCACAGCATTTTGCCTCGAATGTTTTTGTCTGTTGCAGCCAGTTATGCTGCATTTTATTTCTAAAAATAATGTTTTTATGTGTTTTCACAACAACTGCAACACTGGGTGTTTTAGCTGAGAGTTTATTAGCTTTTTAAAAAAAATTAAATGAAATTAAGATCGCAGGTTAGGCCTTAATTCCACATGACTAAAACTGGTTGAACACAAAGCACAAGAGCTACATATTTTTATTTTTATTCCCCTCCAGAGAGCCAGGAGTTAAATGTTCGCCATAAAATGTGCAGATTATGCAGATTAAGTAAACCGGCCTCTATTACCTTCAGGCTTCATAACTAAAAAGGTCCAACTCGAGGAGAAAAAAAAAGGTTTAAGAAATAGTAAAGATTTGAGATGCGCGCGCAACAAAACAATACTCAACCAATCAATTTCCCAGAGTTTCCAAAGCGAAAATCATTACACAGGAAATACACATATGGCCGAGATGACATGTCAATATCTGAGATACTTTATGAAATCAATATAGACACAAACACAAATTAAACAGTAGCCCCCAAACGCCTCACAGGACAAACTTTCCAAACCCCCCCTCCTCAAAAAAAACCTCCACCTTCAAAGGTCGCGCGGCAGCTGGTTTCGAAACAAAAGAAGGAGGCAAAAAAGGAGGGAGAGAAAAACAAAAATCTGTTGGTGGGGAGAAAGAGAGAGAGAAAGAGAAGAGAGGAGGACTGTTGAGCGGGGGCCATTTTGGATGTCATCTGTCTCCTTGGCGACGGGGCCCCGGCCCTCAAAAGCCCCTTGGGCGCACGGATTGTTTGAGAGGAGCCCGCTATTTTCTGCAGCATCATTTATCACTGTCACCACATAATGATTCCCCTCGCAGCTCCTTATTGATGTTTGTAATTGCATTATCTCATAAGGGGGGATGATCAATGGAGCCGAGAGGAGCATCGAGGGGTCAGGAGATGTCGGATTGCTGTTTGTCCGTTTAATGCAACCAGGCTCTCATTATCTGCAGCCTCTCTGCGTACAGGCTAAGTAACGTTTGGTCTGCTGTCCTCTGAGGTTTCACAGAGAGGAGAGGAAGAAGAGGAGGAGGAGGAGGAGGAGGAGGATGGGAACCGCTCGTTTCATTTGTTTAACCCCAAGCCACTGCAGATAAAAAAAATTAGAAATGCAAAGGAGAGAGAGAGGAGAGTGAAAGTAACGTGATTAAGTGTTATGTTATTAGTTCCATTAAGTCTGAAAAACGAGATTCTGAATTAAAGCGCACAGCTTTGGGCTATTGGGCATCCGTCTTGTAGTGGTCATATAACTTGTGATGATTAAACATATTTATAACAGTATGGCCTCGTGGTTAAAGCGTTCAAATTGACCTAATGCATATGAAGAGAAGGAAACGAGGAGAATCTGGCGAAAGTATTTCAGGTAATTTGTTGTTTGCTTCATGGACAGAAGTAGAGAGTTTGGGTTTAGCCTATAAAGTTTTGATTCTGAGATGTGGAGCATCAGGGCCAGGCGATGCTGTTTGCAGAGGCTCGTGTTGGGGGGGATGAAGTCATGAGATCCAGTTTCAGAGCCCGACTGAGGCCCCCGCGTCAAACAAAATGCGATACTCTCCCTTTCCAATCCACCATAAGGAATACCGACGTAATTACTGTGACGTGAGTAACTTCAAGCGCCCCCCCCACCTTCACACACACACACACACACGCCAAGCACATCTTGTATCACAAGTATTTCTCTGTCATAGCCTACTTCATGAAAAGGACACGATGGCGTCGCCTGGGATGGACAGACAAATTCAATTTTAATATTAAAAAAGCATTTTCATTTTTGAAATAAACTGAGTTTTTTTTAATTGGGCCGACAGACCAAATTTAGAGGTTTTAGCCTGAAAATGAATCATTTTCTAAGAAAGTAATGGTGCATGAAGGATATGCCAAAAACAAAACAAAACATGAAAGCAACATTTTTCCGTTAAAATGAAGGATGACACTGCTGTGGTTCTTAAAGATTTCCATATTTTCTCCTGCTTTTGCAAACGTTATTAAATAAAGTTATCTATAGGAAAATGAAAAGAACCCAAGCATGGAATGGTTCCTTTGCTACTTTGGAAAATTTCAAAAACTTATTTACAGCACTAACACTGTTCTGTAATACAAAAAAGCCTTTTCTGGCTCGGTGTAAACCTTATTTAGTTTCTGTGGGAGAGGCGACGGCTGCGGCTGCTGGGTGACGTTCCGCAATCTTGTAGTGAACGCGCTGCGCGTCATGGCGCACAAGGGGGGCCTGTCAGCAGGTATGAGTGTGGATATGAGGGTCAGGGATTGGAGACATGCGTACTAGTGCGTGCCAGACACAGACAGTGAGCCTGGCTCAGAGAGATACAAGCGGGTAAGAGGTAAACACCTTGGCGATTGGTTTGTGGAGAAATTACGCACAGCTCGTTCAGAGCAGGATTCTTCAGCTCGGGAGGTTTTGTGGGCGCGTGGTGTTTCTCCACTCTCCAGCTTATGACCAGAGACATCCGGTGCTTGGGATAACATGTTTTTGGCCTAGGTGTATTCCCTGCTAGCTGCTCCTGCTGCGGGGAGGGAGACGCCGCTGGCAGCGCACCTTTCCAGAGGAGAGAAGCAAACCGCGGCTGGTTCATAACCAGAGATGTTTCTGTCAGCACCTTCCTCTCGCTCTCTCTCTCGCTCTCTCTCTCTACCTCTCTCTGCCTCTCTGGAAGGTCACCTTGGCAGCGCCAGGCAGGGCAGGAGAGCCAGAGGAGCAGGGGGGGATGTCGGCTCCTCAGCTCACCTGGTGAGGCCGGATCCAATAATAGCGACCTCCTCCTCCTCCTCCCCCTCCCAAGCACACACGCTCACGCACCACAGCCTACACCCCCCGTCCCTCCTCGCCCCCACCTGCTAGTGGATATCCTAGTAACGACAGCTTTGGTACAGAGTAGAATCATCTCGCAGCTCCTCCACACTTTGCTTATGAAGTGTTACCTTACAGCACAACACTTATTTACAATCACCATTCCCTCCTCCCTCCCTCCGTCTTCCAATAATTTACTCGTGTAATTCACAATTTCTCCCAGAAGTTTGATGCACTGAAGCTTGAACAGTGACTCAGCTGTTCAGAGCCAGTAATAACCTTCTGCCAGGATATGAGACTGGGGTGACAGTAGAATGGCGCTATTGTTTGCGTGTCAAAAGCACGTCACCAAAACCAAGCTTTTAATTTGAAAATCAGAAAACTATTGAGATTAATATATCTCTATTTTTCCTAATATATTTTTAGGACGTTTAAGAAATTATTCTGTCGCTCGCTTGACAGTAAAAATATTAACATTTGAACATTATATTATAATTATTATTTTCGTTATTATTGTGTTGGTCTAGCATGTTTTAAGCATGTAAAATACATTCTGTAAATTAAGAATCATGCTTGGAGATGTCAAACCATTTTGCGTCTTGATGCAGAGCCGGCCCTCATTAATTAGCTCGTGCATAGCTGCATGGGTGAGTTTTAATTCTGCTGTCTCGCGGCTTGACTCAAAGTGCCGCCTTCGCGCCCTGCACAGTCGACGCCTTTGAGCGGCTGCGGGGAGCTGACTGCTTGGCTTCCGAAAGTAAACAGTGAGGAAGCAAGTCGAGACAGGACAGAGGGGCTGAATTCCAGCCACAGCACAATGCTGATAAAGTATTGGCCCCGAGCCACGTCGTTCATTAGTTTATTTATATGTTGAGGCTACCATTTATCATCCAATCCAATCTAGGCTCTCATCTCAGAATGTGTATTGGGTGGTGGTGGTGGTGGTGGTGATTGGGAGTTTTTTGGGGAGTGTCAAAAAGTAAGTAAAATAGTATTATTTACTAAAAGGCTTGAAGGTGTAATACAATACACTGAAGTAGATAAGACACTAAATGTAACATTTCTTCCTGTAATATCACAAGACAAGTTAAAGGGGTGAAGAGACAGAAATATTTGATATTTTTGAAATGTTTCTACCTCAGTCAGAGCTGGCAAAGACTTCTCAGAACATGCATATTTGTCTCAGTTCCAAAACAGTTACAAGAGGTGCTTTTCATTAAAAAATAATCTCTTATGTTGATATTGGTGTCGTGTTTTTAGAGACAGAACTACATTTACATTTGGAATTTAGTCTAAACAAAGCTGTGAAATAGTTTGTCTCTTCCGCACTCCCGCTGTAGTAACTGATGAAACCGAGGCTGTGAATGTGCTACCCATCTCGCATATTCATCAGCCTCACATCGGATGATGGGTAAAGACAAATGTCAGCTCCGCGCGCTCTCACCCTGTCAGTCGGCTTCCTCCCTCCAACTGTGACAATGTGCGTCTTCATCTCTGCTGTTGTTTTGTCTCCGTTTCTCTACGCCTGCTAAATATGCAGCCTCAAATGTGTGTGTGTGTGTGTGAGAGAGAGAGAGAGAGAAGCGGCAACTGTAACAATGAAAGCAGCTTTGACCTTGTCATTTAAATGTAACCTCAGTTCAGATTTAATTTGTGGAGGTGGACAAAGTAGTAGGACTGACCAATATATTCAGTAAAACATGCAGTGTTCTCCAGCAGGCTATTTTCTGACTATCCCTTGTGATTCAACTTTCTTTACACTTTTCTCTAATTAAGTAAAAGTTTGATTACTGTGAGAGTTTCAGTTCAGACTCTTGTGCTCCAGTTTACAGACATACGTTGCTCTCTGAGTACAGTTTCTTCTTTCTTTAGTCGTTTTTCATTCAGTTAGTGTCTCTTAAACAACCTTTCCCGTCCCCTCCTCTTCTGTATAGTTTAAGTCTTTATGTAATTGTTGATTTGGTTGTGATTAATCTCTGTCCACTCAGCTCTCTTTCCTACCACACATTTAAACCCACTTTTGCCAGTTCTGTCTGCATGTTGATCTTTGTGGATCTAAGGAATTTGCCTCTTTGCTGCAGCTCTCATTTACTTAAACTGTTCAACACAGATGTTATGTTTGGTATCAGATTTGTTGTTTATTCTGCCTTGTGTGCATCCTGTTTTATCTCTTTTAAAGGGACATTTGGTCATAAATCTTCCTGCTGGTCATTAGTGGTACTACAGTATTAAAGTGCAATAATAATTCGTCTTCTAGATTAATTTTATTTCTTGCCAATTGCACCCAAAGTCATGCTTCCAAAACAAAATTGTGGACCACAGTTTCTACAGATACAAAATGCACATTACAAGCTATGCTCCATGTTTCTTAAAGCCCCTGTGTAGAATCTTTATGTATTTATAGCATCTTTCAAATGATTATGTCGAAAAAAGACAACAATCCTGGTGACAACTGGTGCAGGCTATGGATCTTAGGAGGAAGTGTCTTTTTATGCTACCATGCGAAGTCGAGAAGTTATAAATATTTAAATCCGACATGTAGGGGCTTTAATGTATTTCATTCCATAGTATGACAGGATGTGAACGAGCAGATTCCCAAATTGGCGAGACGTTGGCCATGTTGCATTTCAACTTGAGTCACAAGCCACTTGTCACATTAATGCAATGGCATATATTTAATCTAATATTTACATAACATTTTTTACATTACATTTACAAAGTGAATGTAACCTGCGTGTATTTATGAGCGTTGTTTATTCAAACCATCTGGAAGTAAAAATAAGTTAGAGTTGCACACCTGATATTTAAGGCTTTTAAGTAATGCATTTTAACTTAAGTACTATAAATATAGTACAAAAACTACTGCCCAGTAATGGTCAGGCATGTACTGAGGCTTACACTGTCTGAACTGCCTTATCTTTTCCTGTCTTCACCAACATCATAGATGTATGTTTTTCATATAGAAAGTGAATAAATGTCACATCTGTAGAGTTGTATGATAAGCATGCTCACTCACTCACTCACAGAGAAATGGCATGTTTAAAACTTTTCCCCTGTCTTTTCTTTAAACCTGGGGATCTCATCGCACAATTTACAAAGCAAATCTCAGCCAGGGCAGAGAGAGAAGAGGCGGGGGCCCTGAACGTGCGTGTCCCTGCAGGCCGACACTGTGTAGTGTTATGCTCGGCGCTGCACAATTTATGGACCATGGACAGTTTATAAGAAGCAATGTAGTCTATCAGAGAGGCAGGCGAATTGAGGACAGGGGGGGATCGTTTCCACGCATGAAGCTGTGTTTTGGAATAATATACGCTGTGATAAAGATGTTTCCCCTGTGACGTAAAACAGCAGGGAGCACCAACGGCCACTTACTATTCCAACCAAATATGAAGGAGAGTCTTTGAGCTGCCATACTTTTTTTCCCTCTTGTGAGCCTTGTGTGAAATGTTGAGATGCTGAGACGTTTGTGGCTGCTTTATCTCTCAGCTCAGTTTCCAAAAGCATTTTTTGGTGGCATTTGAGCATGAGAGCATGGCATAGATGGCCACACAAGGTAAAAAAAAAATCTTCCAGTACTGCTGCCTGCCATTATTATATACCACCAATACCACATCTGCTACAAGTTTTACTTGTATTGAAACAACTGCAATATTTACTACAATATAGTATGTAAAGTAAGTGCGTTTACAACTACAATACTGCAAAAGAATAGCCTTCTAATTGAGTCCTTTTTGTCTGTAATTGCGTCCCTAAAACAAGTAAAAAATGTAAATAGTGTCAACCTGTTTCCAATGCAAATCAACTTGTATTTTCTAAAATTAAGTTGAATTCTTCTACTTTTCTAGTGCAGCAACCTGTCTCATTAATTCTTGTTTCAAGATAAAGATTAATGTCTCTACAATTCTTGAAGCAAGTTGATTTTTAGTTGGAAACAGGTTAGAAATTTGTACTGAACCAGTAGATTTTTGTCAGAAATGATTTGCTAAACTGGAGATTGTCAGCATTGTACTACATAATAAAAGTCTAAGAACAAGCTCCGTCTGTCTTTATGTCTGTCCTTCGATTTTCTCGACAACCGTTCATCTGATCGACTTTACACGTGGCGGGTGTATTGCTGAGGACCCAAGGAAGTGCAGTGTCGAGTGTGAGCTCTTGAGATCTACGGGAAATATTATTGGTTCATTACTAATGCAAGAAGTACGCACTGTGTAATGTGTTGATTGGGGACCCCTATTAACTGTTACACCGCCGAACGGCATGCTGGGTACAGCTCGCTCTCCATCACTCACTACAGTACATTCAAGAACAGATGAAGAAAGAGAGACCAGAGTGACTGGAGAAGTCAAGTACCAAAGTCTTGTAAGTTTGCCATTTTGTTTCGCTAATCTCAAAGCTGCAAGCAGCAGTACCAGAGGCCAAGACCCCGGTCCTTTCCAAACAGGCACGTTTTGAACGAGCACTGCACTAGTTCCAATAAAATCCAGTAAGAAACTTTATACATTCCCCCTGAAAAATGATCCACTTTTATTATGTCTAACATGATGTTTATGACTGTCAAGTGACTCCTCAGACACTGTGACGACTCCAGCAAGGCCTTGATGAGACGTGACTCACCTCAAAATAATAATGTTTACTGCAAAAACGGAGAAAGAGCCAGAACAAAAAGGGAGAGAAGATCAGAAATGAGGGAAGGACATGATCAACCTCCTTCACGAGGCTGACATCTGTCGAGGCGTTGGTGTCATGAGGACGGCTTGTTATGCAAATGGCCGATGCAGCCCCATGAGACACTGACAGGCCAAAGCGCTAGCTAGCTTGACATCAATGAAGACGTCACTCTTCTGGTTGGGCGGCGCGTCGCTGCTCACACACTCCTTCGTTTAACCGTCATGTGGCGTTTTTAAATAAACCAGTGTCGGTGTCAACGAGAGAGAAAAATGGAATATGAGGCCATTTTTCATCAACTGGGTTTATGTTGTTTAATGTAGCTTAGGGGAAAGATTGAACTGGAAAGTGGGCGACATAAGAGCACTGAAACAGAACTCCTAAACATGTAAGAGTTTCAATGATGTGCCTCTGTCAGCGACAGCAACCTGCCAGCGGTTCAGGGGTTGTTTATGTATATGTGGGAAATCCTTGGCAGCGAAGATATCAAACACATCCATCTGATAAGAGGCTTGAGAGAGAGCTGCAGGCCCCAGGACACACACACACACACACACACACATGCACAAACACAAACTGCACACGTACTCTTAAGCCTCAACACACACATACATGAACACAACGCATACACACCCGGCAACACACACGAAGCAGGTCTGCAGGTTTCACATGAAAAGCTTTTAGCAGCGCAGAAGCAGCTGAAGACACGGCTATTGTTAAGCTCCAATGATGGATGAGGTAGAGGTATGTTAGTGTTAGCCGACTAAAACACAGCTGAATGTATTAGGCTCCAGATAAGCAGGGTCATCACCCCCAAATGGAACGGCAATGAACCAAATACAATTTCAAGGTAAATAAGAAGCACTTGTGTGAGAAGGTAACCCGAGAGGCGACCTGAAAGCGTATGTATTTACACGTGTCAGAGTGTGAGGCGTGTTTTAAATATATTGATTGCTCGCATGAACATGAAGTACATTATGATTTCGTGTTACTGAGAAGTGAGGAGTCTTTTTATTTGCCTATAAATTAATACTTTGTTTTGAGGACAGAACCATTCAAGACTTGCAGGAGTTTTAATAAAACCTTAAATTTCAACCACACATCTCCTGTTTATTTTTAGATATCAATTAAATAAGTGGATAGTGTGTCATTTGTATTGCTTTGTGAAGAAGGGATCTGTCTATGGTAATACTGTAGAAGCACTGGCATGTCATCCAATGACTAAAGAATTTAAAGCACAATGACGATGGAATATACTGTACATAATAGTGAAACATAAAACATATACTAAATAAAGTATGAGGCTGAAATGCTGCAGTTTCCTTTACTAGCCTCACTGTGCATAACATAAACTAATTCATATTACAAATAAGAAAAGTAGGCAGACATTTCTCCCTGTTTTTGTGGGTCGTGAACTCAACTTCTCTGAAACGTAATAATCAAACCAAAAGAGACTAGCACACATGGAAGTAATGTATGTTTATCATGTATTTTCTTTTGACTTTTGTCCCTGTTAGGAACGGGGGACAGTTTGTTCCTGTACTGGTCAAAACATCATCTTTGCTCACCAGGGAGACCACATAGACTGATGGTACCACTGCCAGTGTAATCAGAGTTGAGTTTTATCAAGCTGAAGGAATCCCAACACAACCCAAGACTTTGTGAACAAGGCCTACATTATATATTCTAAACATATTCCTGACAGATCATCACAGCTGGTTACACACTAACCATCACAGGGTGAGGAGATAAATTACAAAATGCTACATGCCAGCATGATTCAGTAATTACCTTGTAGGTGTGTCATAGATCACTTAGCAAGTCATCTGGTGCCATTATGGAGGTGCAGAAATATAGTCTATACCCACCAGGACAGAGCCTTGGATTCTTTCAAAAGTATGTATGTAGACTGGCATTACATCTGTACAGTAATGGCTTTAGTAAAACTGAATTGTCGAACGGGTACAAGACATTTAGAGCAAAAATTTAGCAAAGAAATTAAGTGTTAGTATTAACATGCAATTACCAGCCACCGCTAACTCTAGCTTCATATTCACAAGACATGAATAGCTCACCAATTACTATTACTTGGCAACAATCATCTAAATACTAAATGGATCCAATGTATCAGTTACAAAATGATCAGGTCACATTTGTACGTTCAAAAACACAATCCATTATTAACAGTCGCAATTGCCCATTAACTGAGGGCCACCAATATAACTGCCCCAGGTCGCGTTAAGAGGAACACACACCGGCAGCATATGACACATGTCAAAAGCACCCATTGTTTTCTACATAAGCCTGCATATCAACAGAGTCGTGATGCATGTCAGCTTGTCAGAAAAGCAGCAATTTTCTCACAAACGACGAGCCGGAATATGTGACACAATGCTTCGCAATGTGGCGACGCTCCGCAACCACGCTGATGTGTGTTTCACTGTAGAGCGCTGCTATACTTGCTCTTACGTCAGAAATGAATGCTAATGCTATGCGTCTGCAAGACAGAATTAAACGCCTGGGTCAGTGTCAGTGTGTCAGTACGTGAAGTAAAGTCAGCAGTAGACAATGGCTGTAAGTTTTGAAGGGAAAATACTAGAGCTTGTCGCCCCTGCAGCTTTTTCTGCCATGATCTTAACATTAACTGTAATACAGTAAGAGAGGAATGGGTCCTGATCAGCCCCTTAGTACACTAGTTATACTTTTTAACCCTCCAGTTACACACAAAGTACACAGGCAAGCATGTGTACAATGCTGCCCTCATCACAGCCAATTGTCTTTATGCACGTATTGGTAAAAAGCAGGTATATCACGAGCATTACATTACCTGAAGGCCTTCTATACTTTCTTGTCTTCTATCCCTTCCCACTCTACCCATCTATCTTTATATCTTTAAAAAGCAGGTGTCATTTTTCCCAGTATTCTTCTCCTCTCTCGTCTTCCTCTGTGACCCTGAGCGCGCGGGGCAGCGGTCGACCTTGGCTTCCCTCCGTTATGGCAGCGAGCCCGTTAACAGCGGCCGTGAGTTGTGGCCTGGCGTTAAACTGTGCTCCAGCCACAGTCAATGTTTATGTCTACCAATCAAACGCAATGTGTTTATGTTATATGGCATTATGGACAAGGAGGCTCTCTAAAACACACAGGCTGGAGGAGTGCGGTCCAAGACGAGAGGTTTATGGTCCGTTGAGTATCTGAGAAAAATGAAGCATCAGTCGGAGGCGAAAGGTTGAACATAAAAGATTGTTTGATTTTGTGTTTGACAATCTGGACACAACTTAAAGCCGGAAATAAGGGGCAAAATAAAGGAGATTTGAAGGCGTTTGTGAAATATTTCCAAATCAATCCTGCAGGAGATTGCCCCGTAAAGCACTTTGTGACAGATCTATTTTGTTAAGAGTGCTTTATAGATCAATTCTATGTGTTTAGCTCAGGAGCATTATGTTGATATCATGTAAACACATAGCTGCAGAGTCTACAAAGTCTGGGCCCTGCACTCTGCTGTCATAAAGGAGGGAAATTATAGGCTCAAACTGAGGGAGAGTCCCTTTAGTGTCCACATTAAAATGCCCGTTTGTGCTCCCCGAGTGTACACTTCTAATTAGTTTGTACTTTTAGCTCATCTCTCTGATAAAATCTAGATAACTTTAAACAAGTAAAACTTATTAAAGAGAAAGTTATATATGTTATATTATCTGAGAAATCTGAGAAATCATCTCTGTCAGTGGTCAAAATAACACTAATGGACTCAAACTCATCATTTTATTTAATTAGTGTCCAATATTTAAAGAGTAAATTCATATGTGGAGGTGAGTTTGGTTTTGGATAAGTTGAGATATGAAGATGTTTATCTTACAGTGAAACTATATTGTTGTTAAGGGGTGAGAGGAGAGACAGGACATAATCTGTATAGCTATGCCGTTATGCTGATTTATAACGCTTTTGTGGTTAATGTACTGACGTTTAACTGCAAATCAAATATTGTGCTGAGCAGAGGGTGGATTAAATGACCAGCAAATGTTCTACTATCAGTATGCAGGTTCAATCACTTCTACAATGCTTCAGCTTTTTCCCCGTTGTGACTGTTGTGATTATCAAAAAAACGGCATTGTATTTAACTGCAGTTTGAGGACAGTAGCTCCGGCTTTAGCTCATTTAAATGTCCAAGAACACTGTGTGCGTCTGTGTGTACACAGATTAGGTGAAGAGATTAGCCATCTCCTCCCTGTCCGGGCTTAAACATTGGTCTGTCTTTGTGAGTTGTGAGGACGTGTGGGGACTCAAGCTGTTTTGTCCTCAGCACCACGTGTAAACGCAAAGCAAACACACACTTAATCCTCCTGGATACAGAGACTTGACACCAATTTGTCCCTGTAGGGGAGGGGCCCCAGGGCAAGTTCCCTAAACCCTCACTCCTCTCTCTGTTTCCTGGGCAGAATCTCCTTCTTTCTCTGTCTTTTTCAACTCAAAACATCTGGATGGAAGACCTGACAAGACACTCTCTCCTCTTCCTTCAGAACTACCTTTGTGGTGTCCTTGAGCAAGGCATTTGACACCCCAAATTGCTGCTGAGTGGTAAGCAGAAGACTGTGGTTGCACTGGGCAGCTTTCCATGAATCAGCATCCGCCTACTCTGGAAATATCTCTGTCACACTTTTACTGTAAACGAGACTGTGTGTCCTCTTTAATTGCCTGGTAAATCGCCTTGTGACAATCTGAGAGAGTGTTGTCTTTTTATTTTGACGAGATCCATGGTGATAAGGGGTCACGGATAGTTTTTTTGCACTCCTCCCAGTTATATGGAAGTTCATTAATGACAAAACATTTGACTGAGAATAAAACAAAATCATGCCGTAAGTAATCTGCATGCCAAGATGTGAGAGCTTGTGCTTACTTTAAGCACAATAAACGTTTTGCACTCAAACCTTGTTTTGTTCCAAATCCGCTCTCATCGTTTCTTCCAGCTGTTTTGTCAGATTCTCACCACTTGAGATAATGAGAGGCCACTTACCAACAAGTTCCAAGCAACATCTGGATGCAAGGGTCACATCTTTTTTCACAGTTAAAGTTTGTGGAGAAGTGAAAAGGATGAAAAAATGGATGACAGCAGCCTGATGTTAGAAGAACAGTATGACACTTCACTTCCAGTTTATATGCAGTGGATTTTGTTTCACTCTAAGTTAGAGTTTGGATGCAAAGCGACACAAGCTGCCAAAAACAATAGACTTTGAAAATCATTGTACTGTAACTGTGACTGGTACTCTCACTTCTGGCCCTTTTCTACCAAACAGTCTCAAGACTTAAAGAGCCCCAGGAACTAAACTCTCAAACTAAATCAGAAACTAAAAGTCGTGTTTTCAGATTCCTGCTGCATCTGAAGTACTGTGGGGCTTTGGTAAATTAGACTCATAACAGAAACAACAGATCTTTTAAGATGCAGTTTTTTTGCAAAGCCAACAAAACAACATGAAAGTCATCATGTTGTTCTTTGTAATTTATAGCTTCAAGAATGTGACGTTTAAATGAAAGTGGAAAAGCAGGTATGCCACTGTCTACACTTTTCTGTATTTTTCAATTGTCTCTTTATCTTACTTACTTTCTTACTTATCTTTACTTAAACATCAGTAAACATTACAACAAATTCCCCTCCCAAGCTTTAATATTGATAACACTGGCAACCAGTGTTTGCTTGCTGTGTGAATGAATGCTATACAGAACATGTAGCAGCCTCAGGGCCTGTATTTAACAAATCAGCAACCCTCAGCACTGCACACTCCACCCCAATAGTTCCTGGGAAATCAGAAAGTATTATGCCTGGAGCAGGGACTTTTCGGGGACAGTAACTATAGTTCTGGTTGTCAAAATGCAAGAAAGGTTCCTGAGTTCCTAAAAAGGTTCCAGGATTCTGGGAAACCTCGTGTGCCAAAGGCTGTTCATCTTCTTTGGATTTTCTGTTGATGAAGTTTCTGCAGGTTGTGCTCTTTGCTTTCTATCTTTTTCTATCACGACTCAAACTAAATACACAGTCCTCCTTTTGTTTAACCCAAATAATTTGTAATTGCAGAAACCTAAAATACCTCACTTCCTGTTTGCCAGAGAATTTTTCTCAGAAAAGAGCTACCAAGCATCTGGTGGTAGGGAACAGCAGATGTAGAAACTCGCATGAATCATTTGGCTGAATCACGTTTGTTTTGCATCAGCTGGTCGTGGAAAGTAGCAAAAGCGACAAATAATATAAAGGAGGGGACTTTTTCTGCCTGATTCCTCTTTCTCTCATCATTCTCTGCCTCCACCATCTGTAAAATGGAAGCGATAAAACAAAACCAATGACTTTTCCATTGCTCCCTCCTAAACATCTCCCATTTATCAAAAACATTTGAAAACATCTGTTTCAGGGGAAAAAAATCACAAAGTTCTTTAGTAAATATATCTAAAAGATAGAGGATCGATGCCATTAAAGTTTTATCATTTTGTCAATCACAGACATCCAGTAATTTATTATCCTTTTGGAACAAAACCATATTTGTTCAATTTTTTTCTTCGCCACAATCCTGCCTCTGTCCTTCATCTAAATGCGTCTGTCTCAACCCAAAGCAAAATGGATCAATTTTTCTGCTTTTCCCTCCTTCTCCTCAATTCTCTCCCTCCATCCAAATATTCCTCCCATTCAGAGTTGTATGCCACAGCAATAAATCCTCACAAGGTGGTTTCAGACAGAGTGCTGTAACTCATGTCACCACTGGAGCTAAATCTGAGCACAACAGACATCGTGATGCAAGCATGCTGGAGACATACACAGGGGGATTTATTGTGGCGTATTTCATCTGAAGCAATGCTGGGCCTGTTCTGATGTCTGTTTTGCACTTGTGAACCGGGATGTCTTGCAGGGAGGCACATGGACAATGCTGTTTACTGTCAGTGTAATGATAAACAGTATGAAAAAGGTGTATAGAGAAGGAAAATCCCCTCAATTTCTAGCTTTCTCTTATTTCATTTGCTGTAATATTATCGCTCGTCTCTATATATACTCTATTTCAAAAGAATATTATTTCAGCACTATTGTGAGAACTATTTGTTCTACTGTTGCAGAGCAAAATGAGAACTAAAGTCCCAGGTACACTGCATTATATGGTAAATGAAAAGCTTTGTAAATCATAAAACATGATCAAAATTAAAACACACCCACACAGTGAATCTTGCTTTGAGCATTCTTTAAAAATTGAGGACTCACATTGGCTTGAATGAGCAACTAAAGCTCACTTGGAGCCCCAGTTTTAGCATTTTCCTTTGTTTATAATTTACAATTTTTATATCTTTCACTTGAAAGACAGTTATCTTTGGGATGTTATCCGTTATTCATGTTAGGCGATGTTATTCTGTGTTTAGAGAGATAAATCTGTAAAGCATTATTGGAAGGCAGAAAGCAGTTTTCTTTATATTATGATCGTTGTACTCTGAGGTTTGAATTCTATTGAATAAGGACAATAAATAAGAGTTTCATTAAATATAAAGTGTATTTTGATCCTGTTATTTTCTCAGATGGTGCTCTTTTCAAGTTAAATGAGCTTGAGTTCATGCCTTTTGGTCACATATGCTGATGAAATTAAAAAATCTGTTGCATGAAAGATGAATCAGAGCTTTATGCTGTAACTGGTCACTGAAACACATGTGTGTGATGTTGAGGAGATGGAGGGAGAGAAAGAGAGAAAGAGGTCACGGGGAGGCTAAGAACACAGATACACATGGAAAAGCAAAATAGCTATAGAGAAAACTCAAAGTTAAAACAGCAACCAGCATGTGCGATACTCAGTTCCCCACTAGCATGTTGCTGATTAGACATGCGTGCTGATCGCCTGTTTTTGATAGTAAATAAATCTAAACGTGCTTTTTTATATTTTCATCCCCTTGTCTGCTGTCAGCATGGTCTAAAATCATTAGCGTTGCGACATTTGAATGCTAACAGGTGAGAACAGACACTTGTAGAATTGCTACTAATTAACTATACCCCGCAAGGATTCAGCTGGAACATGTGGATCCTTAGAAAGACATGCAGAAAAATCCTTCTCTGGCTTACCTTTCCCCACCATTTATGCTTTTTACTTCTTCCTTTAGAAGACTAAAGAAAAAAAAACTCCAATAGTGAACCCAAGGGGTGAGGCAGAGGACACTGTGTCTTGTAAAACATATGCACTTAATATTAGGGCCATAAAACTTGTAAAATTAAAAGCTATTTTGGAAAATAGAAAGAGAAATATTTATGTGTCTGGCTCTGGATAGAGGTCGTTTTATCTTGGGGCAGCGAGGGCCTGCCGGGGCACAGGTAACGACTGTCAACAGGCGGGGGAAGGGGGTGGGGGGTGAAAGGCTGTGGGGCTGCATGCTCTCTGTCCAACCAGATGTCCACATGTGTGACTGGGTTTCCCCTTTTCAGTCGGCCAGAGTCGCCAATGTCGGGGTTTCGAAAGAGCGAAAGAAACGTAGGGAGAGAAAGAAACGTCTGCTCCTAATTACAAAAAAAAAAAGGAAAGACTCTTGGAGTTTTAGACTTTTGCTTACATTTAGACTGGAGTCACAGCTACGCCAGGGTAGCTACCGACACACAGAGCAGCCGCCCTGATGACAAGGGGGGAAAAATGAAGGGTGAAAAAAATACAAAAACAATGTCCACCAAGTCAGGTTGATTGAAAAGCTGCAAAAAGCAATTATGATTGTGAGAATGTGCAGACCCCTCGTCTTAGCAGCCAGCAAACATCGTAAATCGTGTGGCGGTCTCTGTTTACATTGTGCTGACCTCTGTATGCCCTCTGGTCCTGGCTGGGCTCTCCATGCCCTCAGCACTGTTGACATACATACACATGGAGGCTAGTTCATATATACATGAACTGTATATATGAGTTTTTTAAAGTTCCATGACTTTTATACCATTTTAAGTTTCCATTCAGGTTTTGTTGTCGGATTGTCTTTGCAATGTGGATTTTTAATTTATTTCAATCTTTTATCCCTTGACATGATTTACAGAATATGTTCCACTCTCTCCCAGGCTTTGACGTGGAGCTTTTGATCAACTTGGTGTGACTGTGTGCTGAACTTTTGCATGTGCTCAACTAAATTAGCCCATGCTTGTCCAATAAAAGGGCTGTGCTCTTCATACTTCTCATCTTCATGTTTTCAGTGATGATAATATAACTGATAACTATGACGGATGGGTTGGTCCTTGGTCTCTGCCAGACTCTGCTCCTCTCACCCTCGTGCGATTGCCTCATTCACCAGCACTGAAGAACACTACCCATGGTCTTGTTTTGGTCTGGGTTGGACCAGGTCGCTGCGTGGATCTGAGGCAGCAAGAACCTGTAACCTGCAGACTTTGGCCTGTGGACCAGTGATCCACATTGCACTGTTTTTGGTGTCCACCACCTGGAGCTCAGCAGCTGTGATAGGTGGGGTGTGGCAGCTATCAGTCAAGGATGATCAGTTTTCCCCTCAAGTCCACAGGTTTTTGCCTGGCACTCGCAAGAGAGCTGAGAAGGAATATTTTGAGTGTCAGTATGATTAAAACTGAGTGTCTAACAGCATTCTGCAATTTGTGTAACTTTCTGAAACCGGCAATCCGACGAGCATGCCCATTTTACGCAGTAACTGGCCAGATTTGAGGAAGTTAGAAAGTATGCAGGGTTTGAACGTTTCCGTCAAGCTCTCTTTGTTCATTGTTCACACATCTACTTCTGTGACTCTTCATGCCAAATGAATCCAAAACCATGGATGCCTTTGAGGACTGTCCAAAAGAGTGAGCCCTTATCCCGACTTGAACAGTTATCACTTTTCGCCCCTATGACAGCAGGCTTTTTGCTCCGCCTTTGAGTGTGGCCATTTGGAACGGGTAAAAACAGTTTTGCCTTTAGACTTGGTCGACACTTTGTATGAACTAGTTAGTTTCAAGCATCCCCCGGCCTAAACACTGAAGTCTTCAATGCAGCACATGGAAAAAGGGGTCAAGGTCAAGGCTAACACTCCAAGACAAACCTGCTTTCAAGCATTACATTGAAACAAGTGCAAACTGGACTTGTCTGCCGTGAGGATCTTAGCTAACAAGCTATTTCTGCACTGAGGAGCTAATGGCTGAACATTTACAAACAAAAGCACACAAAATAGCAGCTGAATAAAAATATAGCACACAGGGCTGAATGAAATGACTTGTGGGCCACCAACCACCAAATACAAAACACTTACTTAGCTCATGAATGACAGCTAACAGAGTTAAACTATGACATGAGCACAGTTGTAATGGGGCAAGAATCAAGTGAGAAAAGCTGAGTTTTGGTTTGCTTGAAATCTAGATGAGTTTATTTAAATTTCAGCTCACAATCACACCTTGAATACCACTGATGTTCAAAACCTTAGCCTGAAGTACAGTTGACTGCAAAGCCATTATTCTGAGTGTTTTAGAGTTGGTTGGTTGGTTACAGCCCAACACAGATTCTGAGAAATCATTTCAAACAGCTTTAGGAACACAAGATTACTGAGTGTATAAAACCTTTTGAAAGAGTTGAAGACGCATGTGAGCAGCAGTCATAAAGACAGATTTGTGTGAAAGACACTCATTACCACCATTTGCTCCAGAAACAAAAAGGAAAATGCTTTAAACTGTAAATCAGCTCTTTTAAGAAAAGGTATTAAGGAAAGTAGCATTCAGATTATTATACATGTAGAGGATTGTGGCAGTAGCAGCACTATTTTACTACTTGCTCCTGGAGAGGGATATAAACATTTTAAATGTATCATCAGAACAGATGGGAGTTCATAGTTTCACTATATGAGAACAGAATATTTCTAACAAATCATGGTACATTCTTAAAAACAGTGAATTGATTGCATGCAGTAGATACTGGATATATAGTTAAGAGGCACTGAATTAACATGTTGTATAAATGAATTATTTGGAAATAAACTCCTCATGTGTAGAATGATATATGCGTGTACAGTATTGGACATTAGTGTATCTGTTCTCCTGTCCTGTGAGATTTGAAGGCATCTCTAGTGGCTTCACATTTGAAAGTGATAGTATTATATTATAAAGAGAATATATGTTTTACCTTAGCTGGAATATTTCAGCAATGTCAGGTATGTCTGCACTCCTTTTTCAAATCTTCAGTAAGCAGCTCTGCTTTTGTCTTAATTTACTCCTTTGATGTTTAAACCACTGAAGATGTGGAGGAGAAGCACAATTTATTGCCTATCTGGTCATTGAGTGGGAATGTGCAGTATAATTTGTAGATATGTGTGCTCGAATGCTGACGTACGTGTGCGTGTGCATGTACGCATTGTGTCTACAAGTGCGCGGCTGCGGGCGCATACATATTGTACCTGTATTAGCGTTTGCGTCTTGCCACCTCGACACAACTCTGGAAGACCATTATGTCTTTTGAAATAATAAATACACACACAGCCTTTCTCTGTGACTCTCAGACGCACATACACACCAACGGACATGCTCTTAACATACACCTCTGCACACCTCAGCAAGGCCAAAATGCACTAAAAATTTACGACCTTAACATTCCTGCAGGGTCAAGCAATTTATCAAATCCTGCACATTCTGGTTTCAATTACACAGCCGATTGTGGAGAGCGGTTATTTTAGCAGGTTCATTTGGCCCAGTAGGGGAGGTTGAGTCTTTTTGCTTAACACCCCATCCCCTGAACGCAACTGGGCATTACTTTCTGGACAGACGCTCGCCTTTCTGCATGCTACAGATGGCAAGAGAGGAATTGACAGGCCGCTAGAATGTGAGCAGATGAGCCGCGGGTGTCATCACACAACTGTCTCTCTCAGTTTCTGTTCTCCTCTTGTCTTGTGGCTTTGTCCTCCTTCCAGGCCCTTTTTCAGGGACAAACTCAGTCCATCATCCTGCATGTACCTTCCTTCAACCTTCCTCATCTGTCTGAAGCTTTACGATGATGAAAAGTCTTCTATCAGCTTTTTTTCACCCCCCTCTCTCTTTACCCCTCTGCGGTTTTCTCTTTCTGCCCCTCTCTATTCTTTTCTCTCCCATGTCACCCCCTTCTCTATCTGACTTTCTTGATCTCTTCGTCCTTTTCTCTGCCTCACACCCTCTCCCTCCATCTCTCTCCTCTCTCTCTGTGGTAGAGTGGTGATAAATCCCTATTTTATTGCTGGAGAATTCCTCTCTCCCTGCAGGGCTGACAGCTCCCCACGTTCTAAGACACTGCTAGGACCAAACCCAATCCTCCCTCCCTCCATCACTCCATCTCTGCCTCCATCTGGCCCTGATTACTGAGAGAGTGGAGGGGTGGCGGGGTGGCGGGGTGGGGGAGACGTTGGAGGGAGGCATCACACCATTACACCCTAGGAGAGCAAAGGGAAAAAAGGAAGGAGGGATGGTGGGAATGGATGATGCACAACATGTTGGTATGGAGGAGAAGAGGAGGAGGAGAGTGAGGAAGAGCAGAGGGGAAAAAGGAGAATATAACGATGTAAAAAGAAAAAAGGACACATGAGGAAGACAAGTGAGGTCTTGTTGGTCTGGATGTTTTGTTTTTTTTGAGTACATCCAGTAGTGCTTTAATGGGGAGCTGTCTTTGCTCTGATTCAAGTAAATAAAAGCTCAAAAGACTATATTTAGTAGAAACCAATTAAAAAACACTGAAAGAAATATGCTGCTTTTGTTTTCACAAGTCTCCAAATATGAAATGTGATGACCTGAGGAAAAGTGGCCTAGGAGAGAGCAGACGTTGGAGTAACAAAACATGCAAAATAATAAAAAAAATACTGTACTCAATACTCAATACTCATGTTCTTAATGTGACTATAAAGCAAGGCTAGAACCAAGTCAATATAATTATTCCTTCACGATAGACAAGAAAAATGCCAGTTTCCAGTGATGTGAGCAAGAGAGACAACAGTGAATGACAGAGAGGACAGAGACAGAGGAAAGGAGAAAAAATAATACAAAAGGATGAGAAAAATATAGAGAACAAGGAACAACAGCTTACAGACACAGGCAACAGGCAACAAGACAAGGGTTAAATAAATGTCCAAGCAGAGCCAACACCCTCACTATTTATGGTGTGTAATCTGCAATATACTACATACAGCCCACGAGAGATGCAACACAGGATGATATTCATGCTGTGGGGCATTTTTTGCTGCTTTCCCTGCATGAATCATTTGCATTCAAAGCTGTAAAACATCACATTAAGGATTGGCTAACTGGTTTGTTAGAAACACAAATAAAACTGCATTATTGTATTATAAAAAAATGCATTTTGATTAAACCTTTCCAGGTGTATATTTTGATAATGTGAGTTTGAATAAAATAATGTTGGGTTCATAGGTTTTAGTTGCATCTTTTCAAGTTTCACAATACAGTAAAGCACACTGCTGAAACAGCAGCTGAGTCCTGCAAATGTAATTGAAAAGTGATAATGGCCATCATTTGGGTGGAAAATGGCTAAATGAAGAAGAGATTTTGGAAGACTATGTGTGTGTGTGTGTGTGTGTGTGTGTGTGTGTGTGTGTGTGTGTGTGTGTGTGCTGGCAGGCCGACTAGCTGCAGCAGGTGCCAGAGGAGTGTGTAATAAACACAACTGCTTTGGACAAGCTGGCCTCTCACATCAAATAATGTGTTTTGGCGATGTCCACCTCAGCTGTTCACATGATCAACACTCAGCAGCGGCGAAGGCTCTCAAGAAAACACAACTAATTAATATTTCAGTTTCTCACTGTGAGGCAGGGAGAGACAGGAGAAAATAAAAGTCTAGTTTTGGTTTAGTTGTGTTGGTTCTGTACAGTGCCTGTAAACAAGGATAAGTGAAGACTTTTATTTCTAAATCAGATTTCCACCATTCGATAATCTGACATAATTATACAAAATGCAGAAAAGTCATTTCATCATCTTATACCTTCCTTGTATATTCTGTATATTCTAACATTTTGAAGTAGAAGTTCATCAAGTTTATGAAGTATAGGGGCAGAAATCTCTATATACACATTACTGTAAATACAGTATCTTGTCAGATTAAATACATTATGAAAGTTATACCTGCTCTTGTGTGAAAACATCATACAGTAAATCCAAATTTTGTTTGGTTGGCTGATTAAACCCTTTTTTAAAATCACAACGGATTAACACAGACGCAGTCTTTACGTTAGAATGATTAAAAATCTAATTATTAAATATCTTTGAGGCTAGCATCTACCTTCATTTAACTACAGAATTTCATTAGGAGGATGCAAATCATGCATTTTGCTTTTTAATATTGAGCAATCAAAATAAATGTTGATAAAAAAATAAATATAAGCAGAATTTTCAAACTGTACCCTACATATTTTTACCCTACAAAAGGAAGTCGCCAAACATTAAAGGAAATCCACAAGACACTGTTGACTAAGCTTTAAGCTCCATGTTAGATTATGAATCACCCCCCCATCCTCATTCGCTCTCCCGCCACCTCCACCAAAATAATCAGGATAATTTCTATTCATTATTACACCTCCATTTATCTGCGAGACGAGACGTAGGGAGGACGGGGTATAACTCTGAGGAATAACAATACCATTAAAAAGCCTGTGCGGCAAATATCAATCATTGTTGCCGTTAATGTCCCTCCAGCCTATTCAGATGGCCTCTCTCTTTTCCTAATGTCCACCCATCTGTGTGTGTGTGTGTGTGTGTGCGCAAGTGTGTGTGGCTGTTATATTCAAAGCCCTTTAATCAACAATCGCTGCATCTGGGCCAGATAATGAATGGCATTGTTTATAACCTCACTCCCGTATCGGGTGATAAATGCATACGCGCCTAATGCTATCATTTGAATAAGAAATGAGATTGTGCTTTATTTTAATATCGAGGAGAGATTGTCTTAATATAAATTTCTTGCTAAAGTTGTGATGATGATGGTGATGATGATGATGATGATGTTCCGTTTTGTCAACCAGCCAAAGGATTAAGCCACGGCAATAAAACAGTGAAGATACAAAATGAAGTTATGAAGCAATTGTTTTTGATTCATGCGCCTGTGACAATAAAAAATAAACAGGAGTGGTGAAAAACAAAGGGAATTATATTCAAGTGGTAAGTAGATTTATTGAGTCACAAATTTACAACAACAACAAAAAGAAAATGCTTCTTGAGTGTTACTGAAACTGTGAAACAGATTCCTCTAAATCCACTGAGAAGAATCCCTCTGTCACGTGAGCGTCTTGTCGTGTTTATTTTCCACTCTGACACATTTAGCAAAACTGCCTTGCCATGTAACACAGGATCCTCTGTGCGCTTCATAGTTGCAAAGTGGTGGAGGGAATTCAAGCCTGGCTCAAACATCATCAAAATTAAACGGGAGGTGTTATGAAAATAATACCACGTTTGGTTTGGATGAAATATTCTATGTGTTGATTTCTGTTTTTTTAACAGTAACATTCATAGGAATTACCCACCGGACTACATAATAACTTGATATTCCAGTAGCCAAAAGCTGAAACATTATTTCTATAATTCTTAACAGTGAAAACACCCAAAATGTGTTAATATTCACACTGTGTGAGGTGTTAAAAAAATACTAGAATGTATAATTTATTAAATTGTACTTTCACGACTAGAGATATAAAACAGTGTGGACGGTAGTTATATAGTAGAAACAGTGCAATATGCTTTTCACACTGCAGCAGTGTTTCAGGCCCCACTAACTCTTCAGTCGTTTCATTAGATTTTGAAAGGTGGCAAAAACTATTTGTGCATTTTCACAATTTTTTTTTATGGGAAATTAAAAAAATAGGAGCCAAGAAATCCTCCCCAACACTGCACAACAGATCCCATATAATGAAGAAAAAGAAAAAAAGAATCCAGTGCAGACAATTTCCTGGCACTATTTCCTCAGTGACATTATCCCACTGGAATAGCAGTGGCGCGGTGTTACAACCCTGCGTGTTGCCACAGTGGAATACAGATAGAGAACAGCTCGGCGTTCGCCACCCGGGGACTTTAGCTGTCCAAATCTTTGACAGTTTCTTAGCAGCTCACAGCCCTTAAACTGTGAAAGATTCCAGCGACAGATAGGGAACCCCCAACCCTCCACACCCACCCACCCCCTCCCTCCATATCAGGCAGAATCATTGATAAAGACAGCCATTCAGGGATGACACTGATAGCTGCTCCAAAACCATTCGAAAAGTGATTTGCCTGCCATTTTAGCTGCTGCTGCCCTCTTTATGATGCACACGTGTCCGGGAAGACAACGAGATTGCTTATACAGAAGGAATTAGGTGAGATCTTAAATAACCACTAATAGGTATTCAAATTTTCCTCAATTTATGTACATGAAATATTGAATGCAATTCATCTTTACATTATTAAACTTTGACTTTGTTTGAGTGGATCAATGTAAAGTAATTGCATTTTTAAAAATCCCCTCTATATAATGTCATGTCATATTTAGAAGCAAGTGAACATCTCAAGAATTACTGCAATCCTTCTAGTTGGTCGTGTTTGTAGAAATATTTCACTCAACGTTTAGATCGTTGGATATATTGTTAGCCAATCAGAGCCCAGTATTGTGAGGACTCAGTCTGCAAATTAATTCAATAAATACCCTTTTATTGATATTGAATTCTTGATCGTGGAATTAGAATTGTTAACACATGACATATCATGATGTGATAATAAAAAGTGGTGGGTGAAGATACAGATACACACACTGTTGCTCTGAAATACGTATATCAGCATCTTCAAATATTCACCACACAAAGGTTTAAACTGCTAATCAATGAAAAGCTGACTCTAAATTAAAGCAGGAAAAGTCAGTGCATTTTAGGCTTATTAAAATAGGGGCAAATCCTCATGATTTCCTTTGTGTAATGCTGAAAATCTCACAGCGGCGGTTTGTAGAGAAACTGGATCTGGACAGACATTTTGAAAGATATTTCTCCTCTAAACTGCAAAATGTTTCATGATGGCTTTAATTTACTGCATTTGAAGGCCAACTCAGACATGAGACTCTACTCCTCTGTCTCCTTCTGGCTCTCCTGCATCCCTTCACCCCTCCTCTCGCCTCCATCCCCATCTTCGGCCCAAATGAATGACGCCAGCTGGGGTCGGCTGGCTGATGCTGGGCCCTGCTAGGTGGCATTGACAGCTGAATTATCCCACAGGCCGCGGCGGCTGATTATCAGCGGAGAAGTCATCAGGGCGTCCCAACCTCCCCCCCCAAACCCTCCAATCCCCAATCTCTCTACCCCCCCTTGTCCTCTTCCCCGTCCCCCTGTCACCCCTTGTCAAGAGAGGGACGCCTTCTCCCAGCTCACCGCCCGGGTCCTCTTGACAGGTAATCTCAACAGTAACAATTACCGCCATTACTGGTGTCATAAACAAGTGGCCGACCCCAAGCCAGGGCAATAACAAAGGCTTTATAATTCACCATGCAAGGCCATATAAATACATGCCAACAGGTAACAAGTAATCTAGCAGAGAGGATGAGGGCCGGTGCTCCCACACACTGGACTGAATCAGTGTGTGTGTGTGTGTGTGTGTGTGTGTGTGTTTGCTGCAAGGAGCTGTGTGAGTAAAGGGTGAGGATGCAGGAGCAGATTGACGTCGAGTGCTGCAGACACACATTTGAATATAATCACATAAGGAAAAGGATTTTAGTGTGTGAATATATTTGATTGGGTGCGAGTCACATTTGCTCGATGTTCGAATGCAGCCGCGTGCAGTGAAGCAGGTTTGTCAGGCTATTGATGAGACCATTTTTATCTGAGAACGTTATTGATTTTGAGCATGTTATTGATTTAGCAATAGAGGCAATACTTCACTGTAAATCTTTGATTATGAGAGAGAAAAGAGATGACACTCAGATGCATCAAATAAATATCTTTCTGTCTTGAATATTGACAGAGGAGCTAAAATCCTAATTGGGAACTTATATTAATTTATTACTAATAAAACATATTTAAGAAAGAACTGATGTGAAATTAAGAGAAATGTGTTTCAATATTTAACTGCATCATAGATAGCTATAACAATAAACAAATGTTATAAATGGGGTACATTTCTTATTTCCAACATTTGTTGTAATTAATTGCAATGTATTTGAAATCATGCTTGGTTCGTTAATAAATTCACGCATTTATTTATTATAACAATTTACGCCAAATAATTGCGCCCTAACGCGTTGTGCCTTACCATTTGAAGTTTGGGCCAGATTGCTTCCTCTCCTCAGCAAAGCAAACAAGGCGTTGTGGCCTGGAGCGCTAAAATAATTTGAGACTCCCTAATGAGGAGAGCTGAGCAGCAATTAACACGTGTCAAAGTCGACATCATCAGGTGCCACTCTCATTTTCTTCCCAAGACTCAATGGATGTTTTTTTCCCCCTTCTCCTCCCGTTTCCTCTTGTTTATTCCCACCCGAAGGCGACGCTGGAAAAAAAAAAGAAGAGGTTTCCATTTCTGATGCGGCTGGACTGTGGCGCGTTTAACGATCACTAGTTAACGCCATCGAAATTGTCACGCAGACGTCTCGCCTTTATTTGTTTTCTTTCTTTCCTTTTTTTTTTTGTGTGTGTGTGCAGCGCCAGTCAGATCAGACAGGCCAGTTAACGGTGCATGATTCCTGCAGCAGCGATGCTCCGAGCAAAGAGGCATGCAGGCGAGGAGGAGAGAGGAGAGGAGAGGAGAGGAGAGGAGAGGAGGGCAGGAGCTGCGGCGAAAACGTGGATGCTGTTGTGAATTCTGCATGTCGTTTAAAAAAAATCCCGACAGAAAATTATTATTTCAGGCTAGCAACAAGTAGATACTTTTAGAGAAATTAAGATAAACATTCAAGGTGTGCAACAGGAGTAATATTTATTTTCATTACCCCTGTTTAAGAGCATAGTTATGTACAAAAACTGTGATTAAAAACAGTAATATATTAACTAAAGTAAAGGAAGTAAAATATAATAATGATAAAGCAAATATAATTTGGGGAAAACATGTATATTTTAAAAATAATAATTTAAATTACTTTTAAAAACAGGTTACTTACGAAAAATAAATTGTTGTATTTCATTTATTAAATTAAGAAATAACATGAGGACACATAAAATGAGAAGCATTTCATATGCTAAAAATAGGTGTGTACAGGACAATATTACAAGCACACTTGAAAATACTAAAAGAAAAAAAAATGGGCTACATTTAGCATTAAATGTGTAAATAACCTCCAATCACAGTCTTTTATAATTGTAGGCAAATGCATTTTATTACAGAATTAAAACAGGTCATTTCACTTACATCTTGGCCTATTACATACACTACACTCTGATGATTAAATAGCCATGTTGTGAGTTTAAATTTCCAAATGAAGTGTCAAAAGAAGTTACTGTCAAATTACTCTATTAACAAAAATGACTTCCATAAGCACAATTAGAGGGCACAATGCGAGTTCTCTGCTGAGCTCAATTTTTATTTTTATTTTTTAACAGTAATAATTGATGACGATTAAAAGTCTGGAAAGTCTGGATGTAAAACACAGATGTGTTTCATCTCCAGATAATTTCCCCCACAAATGTCAGTGTGCTTACAAAGATGAATAACAGAAGAAAAAGAAAAGAAAAAAAACATCTACCTAGCAACAGCAGTCCAGAAACTAAAACACATCAACAATATTATGTAGCAACACTACAAACTCATCTCTCAGCTCAGTTTTCATCTTTCTCTGCTCTCCTAGAAGCAGGATGAAGAAAAAGAAAGAGAAGAAGAAAAAGGAGGAGGAGGTGTTTTGTTGTCATTCTTCTGACCTGAGCCGCTCATCTTCCTCAGAGCTCAGCGGGAGCTCGGCCGGCGATCGCCTCGCCTACCCAGGGTCCTTTTGGTGTGTGCATATCATTTGCATACATTTCTCGCCGGCTGACGAGGCCTCGCTCTCATTAAAGCCTCGTCTCTCAAATTCCCTCCCAGAATCCTGCTGGTCCTCGCTGCCATGAATCCGTACCTGTGGTGGTGGTGGTGGTGGTGGCCGTTGATGATGGCATGCTGTTGTCCAAAAGCAACCCAACGAGGGTGAGAAGATGGGGTGGGTGGGTGGGGGAGGAAGGACAGGGAGAAAGAGAGGAGATGTATAGGAAGAAAGGGCAGCAGTTTCTGTGCAGTGAAAACAAAAGAGAAAGCAAAGGAGAGGAAGAAAAAAAACTGCAGTCGAGAGAGAGAGAGAGAGAGAGAGGATAAATGAGTCCTCTGTGTGCGGTGGAGCTCTCTCTCCCTCTCTCTCTCCCCCACTCTGTGTATGTCTCTCTCTCCCTTTCTGACTCTTGAACCAGGCTCCATTTTGTGTTAAGCAGCTCCCTCTCATGACAGATCTCTGGTGGGGTCAGGGGTCAAAGTTGAGGATAGGGTCAGCTGTAACACAACATGCAAGGGAACTCTGCAAACTCTCTCTCTCTCCCCCTCCCAGATTTGTCTTCTATCACTCTGTCCCCCTCAGCCAAAAGGAGCTTCACAAGCTTCAGGGTGATGAACTACTGCATCTTTAAAGTATAAGGATAAGCTTATTGTTAACAAATCCCATGAAAAGACCAGAACCAACAATGCATCACTGGACGTTCAGGCTGAAAGAGGACCGCGTTTAGACAACAAAAGGGGCTGAATTGGCCGGGCGTGTTGCTTCAGGTACGATCCAGGAGGTTTACTTTGATTAATAGATCCACAAGTCAGACACCAAAGCACTTCACAGCAGTTTATAACTCTGAGACCAGATTTTACAAGTTATCACAGTGACAATCATTTCAATGATCGCACGGTAAACAGTAGAAATACAGTGTTCACGTTACAAAGGAGTCTACCAGCAGTGTGTGCGTGCACGTATTTGACTGGCTAATGCGGCACCTTGCCTGTTGATGTTGCATTGCGTTGTGTAAAAAGCTGAGCCGAGATCTTTTTTTTTTTTTCTCGATCTCACTGAAATTAATGAGAGGACTGCATTTTTTTCACACTGTGCTAATGTAGGTTTCTCCAACTTTCCCACCAAATTCAGCCCCAAGCCCATTCGTTCCAACTGAAGACGTTCATCTTTAGAATAGCTCACAAATATTTTATTTCATTTTTAAAAAAGGCTAAATAATTTCTTAAAACAGCTGGGCACTGTGGTTTTCAGCAAACATTACTCACACAGGACCAAGTAGTACATTTGTTATGGACTATTTTCAGACGCGGATTAATACACATTTGGTGCATATTCACAGCAGCAGGACTGTGTTAATGGAACTGACTCAAAGTAAACTACAGTGGCTGTGTTCATGGTAATGAAGGAACTCATTGATGCGTTTTTAATAGTTTTTGGACAACAATGGAGAAATATATATATGTTATTCCAAGGAATAAGATATATCAGGCTATACAGACAAATACTTGTTACTAGATCAACTCATTGTTGGCTTGTCATGGGATTTGTTGGAAAAAAAACAAAAAAAAAACAAGAGTATCCCCAGCCTTATGCTTTAAAAGTTTGGTATGCACCCATGAAACAGTAGACTAGAGGGAAGAGTTGATGAAGTCAGAAGCACGACACACCAAAGGAATTTATAGACATACTGCATGTACGTAGTGCTAGCACAGGCATGGACTCACGCACACACACTCACGCAAAATGAATCAACACATAGTACAAACATGCGGACAAACCACATCACTCAAACCCCCAACACCACTGAACACAAGTGGAGGGCGAAAAACAGAGAGAGAGCGAGAGAGGGAAAAAATGATGAAGTCGGACTTGAACATCAAACAATAAACAGTCCATTAAGTCTGTGGGTGGATGGGTTTGGTGGTGGGAAGGCAGATATTGGGGAGGAGGGGGTAGAGGAATGATGAGAGTTTATTTAAAAGCATGGTGACCCCGTGGCCGAAGGCTGCCTCGGTGCAGGGATGAATAAAACTTTAATGGCTCATAAAACACAGCGACCCCTTCTCCAAGCCCAGCTTCACAGCTTTATTCCTGCCGGGCCGGCCAATCAGATTGCTGGGGTTAAAGGAATAGTTCAACATGTTGGAAAAATTAGCTTATTTGCTTTCTTATATCAATCTCATGTCTGTGCGTTACGTGCAGAGCTGAAGTCAGGACTAATTAACACATTTCTCGTTTGTTTAACCTGTACATTAACACGATTTGGGATTTGTAATTCTGTGCAGCATCTCCTGCAGCGTTTTTGGTTGCCAAAATTAGTCAGTTAGCAAATGTTTTGGTTTTGGTGTCTGTATACTACAAGCTCGATGGCAGCAAACCTGGCAACCTCACTGTGAAGACAAGACTTCAGGATCATTTCCGCTTGTTCCAACACTTAACTTCCACTTAATCCACAAATTACTGCATTTTCATTTCTGTTTGTGGTTAAACAAATAAGATACAGCGTGTAATTTAGTGAGCTGTAGAGGTGTTGGTAGGTCGTTTCCCCTTACTTCCAGTCTTTATGCTAAGCCAGGCAAACCACGTCCTGACTCCAGCTAGGTAATTAACACACAGACATGATATCACTTTTGATATCACTCTTGAAAAGAAAGCTAATATTTCCAAAAACTTTAAACTACTCGTTTATTGTAAAAGGTCCAAGAGAAAATTGGTAAATAAGACTCAGTTGTAGAGGCAGGAGGGAGGTAGAGAGAGAAAGAGAGGAGGAACAAACTTAGAGATAAGAGGAGAAAAAGGGATGGAAGCAATGATAAAAGAGGGGGATTTAAGTTGAGGGAGTGGAGGCAGAAAAAAAGAGAAAAAGGGAGAGCAGGGTGAGAAACGATAGAGAGGCAGATGAGACCGCAGATGTGACTGTGCTATTTATCCTGGTAGAGTTTCACACAGACATGTAAATCACACACACACACACACACACACACACACACACACACACACACACTGCATCTCAACCCTTTTAGCACAACACTGCAAAAGGTACAAACTACCACCAGCGGTTTAATCAAACGCATGTGAACTGTACTTTTTGCCAAGCACCATTTGCCTCTCTGGAAACGGGTCCTTTGACAATCTGAAGCTGGGGTGTCAATCCACACCGCCGTCACCCCGGGGTGCTGGGATCTGTAAACAAGCAGCTGTCACCTTGTTTAACGCTCAGCCGTTTTCTGACCCACCACTTCACTCAATCTGTGATGTTCGCCGAATTCCAGGAGTCATTATGTTGATGGGTTGAAGTGTTGTAATTTGCATTTTTAGGAGCCACTTTTCCCAGCATTAGGCGTTAGCGATCAGTTTAAGTGCATATCACAACACTAGATGTGTCATCATTTCCTTTAGTTTGAACATGCTAGAGATTGCAACTTTAACTTTAAGATAATTTCCTAATAAAGTGACTTGGAAACATTTGTGCACATGCTCTGTGTGCATGTGTTTTTTTCTTGGTGTCCCATGTATGGGAAGTGAGAGGAAAAGTCAAATAATTGAGACATCCAAAAACAAATAACTCATGCAAAAATGGAAAGAAGATGGCGTATACATGACCAGAAAGTAGAAAAACACAACATGTGATTGCATGATTTTAAGCTCATGTCGAATTCTTTTTTGTGTCAACATCTTTGTTGTCAAAGTAGACGCGTGTTGGCCTTTGTGACCGTATCGGACAAAACATTTAGTGTGTGTGTTTGTGTATGTGTGTGTGTGCTACAGTCCGTGACCCTTCCTACCCCTCTCTCCCCTCCGTGTTCAGCCCAGTGGGTGTCATTCTCAGGTCATGAGACTGTAAATATACACAGTTAGACCCCAGAGCCATAAATCAGAGTGAACAGCCTGAACTCCTACATGGACAGATAACATGAGACAGACATGATACGCCTGCTGGAATAAATAATAATGGCACATATTCACAGCTTAGAGTAAGATAGTAATAAAGATCATATTAACACAACTAACTCTACTACTACTGTTACACATTATAACTTTAGAACTATAAGAAAAAAGTGTTACTACCACTGTAACATAATGCACACTATTACTATGTAACATACATTTTTAATAGCCACTTTTCCCAGAAAAGGCCTGGTAACAGTGGGAAAACATTCAGTGTTAATACTACAAATATTACTATAACTGCAACAAACACTGCAGCTACCACTGTTATTGCTAATACAACTAAAACAAACGCTATTATTAATTCAGTCTCAGTTAATTTGAACATATGCAATACAATCAAATGTGCATTATTCAAATGAAAGCTAAAGAACATATGCCAAATGTACGACAAACTAACTTGCTTTTTCAGAACTTTCAACTGCATCTTCATTAGCAAATGGAGTGATGAAGACTGTAAAATGCAGCTGAATGATATATATTAAAATATGATTACTAGCAATACAGTACAACTACTACAACAAATGCTATGACCTCCACCACCATTACACCTGCCATCACTGCCTCTACTACTGATACTATTAATGCTTCTTCTGTTGATATTACGTCTTCTATTTATATAACTATTACTGGTGTTCTTGCTCGTACTGCTGATGATTTGAACTTGTCCACCAATAGATTAAAATAACTCTGGCCTGGGCTACATGATCTACAGTAGATCTCCATTATAAGCTGCATAATCAAAACAGTCAGACAGCACTGATAATCACGCCATAGCTCATGAACATATGGAGATGGAAGAAAAGAGTTTATGGAGTTTCTGATAATGAATCCGTTTTTTGTTACATTATTATTAGAAACATCTAAAATACATATTAATTGATGCCATGGCAATGTGTGTAAAGTCTTGTTGTCTTTGTGCTATCAATATCTGCTATCAAATTGTCTTTACTGTCACCAAAATAAGTTCCAATATATCAATTCTCTTTGGCATTTGTGAACCTCGTTATCTTAGTGATTATATTTATTCAGAGAGGATGTGATTGAAAACACAGATCAAATAAATTGACAGGACATTTCCACAAAAAGATAACAAATACACCATACAATGGCTGAATATTGATGATCATACACACAGTGGCTGAACATCGATGATCGTGTTCATGGAAAGTCCTAAAGTAAGAGTTAGCTACAGCAGCTTGTCATTATTGCCAGGTGTCAAGCGACGTAAAGATAACTGTTAAGTTTTAAAACATAGCTTTAAAATTATGCATCTCTCCTTCTCACACTTTTCAAAGATGTTTTATGATCCAGAAGGTATTCCTGCTTCGCTTCAAGGCAGCCTGCCTCTTCAAAAATACTTTATCCTTCTTGTAAAAGACAGAGCCATCTTCTTTTTTTTTTTTTTTTATGCACGTCTCTCGAGGGCAGAATGTAGAAACATGAGAAGGTTACGAATGCTCAGAAAATATGAATAATCAAGGGCAAGTCACACATTGTGCAAAACCATTGTTTCTTAAAAATGTAGTTGATCTCTGTCCACACAAGTAAATAAAATGAGAAAAATATGCCTTATGAAGAAATACAGAGTTTTTAATGATCCAATGTAAAAGTCAGATTGGTTGAATTCCAATCTCGATATAAGTCTCCTTATCTAGAGATATCTAAATAAACCAGAATTTAGCTTAGAAATGGATGTATGTTTTGTTGAGACAGGAACTTTGAAAGGTAATGGTACATCACGTTTGTAATTGATTTTGGAAGGCAAGCATTTTTCTAATGAATCTGATTATATTCCTTTGTAACTGCACATCCAGAGCTAAAGTAGTCATGCATGCAGCCAGGGTAAATAATGGAAAAGATCAAACAATGCATTGAGGGTCCAAAATCATTATCACTCTTGCAAAATTATTCACATTTCCACACTTAGCAAGACACAGTTTAGTGTCTCGGAGGCTACATACGGTCTCAAACGTAGCTTTGTGTGGTTTTAAGAGTGCAGAACTTTGTGAGGCATGCACCACTGTACCGGCCAGCTGCCTGGTGTGAACATGTGCAACTGCTGAAAAAAAAGCACGTGTGCTCCAGCAAATTTCACCAATAAATAAAAGTTAAATAAATTTCCATGGCTAAAGCATGGACAATATAATCTGCTATTACTGTTACATTAATGTCAACTCCTGTCCAGAAAATCAGCTAAAGACTCCAGTCGTCCAGCCTTTAATGATAATGACTGAGTTCTACTTGACCTCACCAGAGTTAGTCACTATACACTGCAGTTCACATTACTAAATTACACAATTCGTTCATTCATTATGTCATTTATAATGGCGACTCTCTGGATCAAAGGTGTGAAAGTGGAATACAATATGAATGTATTTTATATTCAACACTCTGGCAACAGTTAAGACAAAATATCTCGAAAACTAAATCTAAACTTTACATCATCTCCTGATATCAGGGGGCAGTTAACTTGAACTGCATTACATTTACATCATTCCATCTGTGATCTCTGAGGCGGTAAATGTTTTTGCAGGCATTAACGTGTCATCAGAGTGTCCGAAATCCTAGAGGGTTTGATCCTCCGGATCTCTGGAGGGTCCGTGGACACACAGTCTACAATTATCTCTCTGTTATGTCAAGTGCGCTTGAGCCAAAAATTGCTCGCCTTGGATTGTTCAGAGCTATCAGGTTCCCATGTGAAAACTCAACGACTATGACATCACTGCGTTACTTAGCTAGCTAGCTACCTCACACACACACACACACACAGGCTAATCCCTCGTCTTAAGCATGTGCGGCCGACACAGACCGTTTGTCTGCCTGTCTCCGCACTGACTTCCATTACTGAACTAACCAGGGGGGGTTTGGGAAATGCAGTACCCTTGAAATGTGTCACCATAATGGCGCCAGAGCAATCAAAATGTTTCATGAGAAAAATACGTGAGGTTTTTCTTGAGAGAGAGATTTTGATGTTCTTTAATGAAAACAGGGATCGATCAATGTACTGTAGCTTTTGAGTGAGAGTTTCGTAAAAGTTAAGGGACCTCTGTACAACTCCGGTCTCTTCTACTATACAGTACAGTACATGACTACAAAATACACTACAGAAAAAACATACGCTATAGTAGGTTTGCTTTGCCACGCACTAAAAACTCAATCTGTGTCTGTTAAGGTATGTTTAATGTCACTAAAATGAATACGTTTAGGAGTCTGTGTGTTAACTGAGCAGCACCTGCAACAAAATGTTCCACTCCCAATACAGCTACTATTATTAATTTGTTTTCAATCAAGCACTAATGTAAAAGAACTCTAGTTTAAACAGATTTTCACTGGAATTTTATGTCCCCATACACCCAAAAGTTGTTGCATTTCTTGTTAGTGGAAGACACTGTTAAAATCAGCCATCCATTATCTATTATGAATACCATCTTATCCTTTGTAGGGTCGCTGGTAGCTGGAGCATAACCCAGCTGACATTGGGAGACCAGCTGTTAAAACCAGTTTATAATGAATGTGTACAGTAATGGTGAGAATAACTCAACAAAAACAAAAACCTTTAGAGAAAATGTAAATTAGCTGCTGATCATGTAAGTTATTTATGGTGAATAAAATTACTAATTATACAATTTTTCTTAAATCTGACTTTCACCTGGATTTTTGTATTATAAGATTTTTTATCAATTTTATTTACAAAAAACAAACATCTGCATTTTTGAAATAAAAAAACAAAAATAAGGAGCCCAAAGTATACACTAGTAGTATACACTACTTCAAATAATGGATTCATTAGCTTTATCATGCCATAATTACCCAATGTCTATTAAAGCATGTCAGTCTCACTTAAAACTACACATCTCTCAACCACAGCAAAACAGCAGCGGACAAAATAACTGAAACACCCCGCAGTGACTGAACTGAACGTAATTAAAATTATTTAATGTATTAAACACACAAAATTAAATAAAGAGGGTGAATTTTGGCGAAGCATCAAAAATCATTTAACTTTTGTGGCATCCCGAACGAATAAACAAAAGTCATTATTCACTAAATTATAATTGGGATGTTTTTATCACAAGACAGCTCTCCTGTTTCAGTGAAGGTCTCACCTATCGGTCTGCTGTTACTAGTGTCAGCTACATTCATGAGTTTCCATACTACTGAGGCAATTAGCAAGGCTGCCACTTATGAACTGAACACAGGTGAAAACAGGAAAGAGTTCGGAGAGGTGAGAATGAGGCAGAGAGAGTTAAACAAAGTCATCATATCAGGGAGAAACCTGGCTGTTAGTGTTAAAGACAGGGTAGTCGGCATGGTTGTTTTTGTTGTATTATAATGTTAAAATAAGTGAAATAATAACACCATCCTGGTTAAAGTTTTACCACTTGGATAAAATCATCAATGTGTGAGATGCAACAGCAAATACAGCCCTTGAAATCTGTGTAATCTATTGTCTATAAAAAGGTTTAATAGAAAAAGAAAAGATGGATCCTGCACACTTGTTTAGATGATCCCAATAAATTTAGCTTCTAATTTTTTCCCACATCTCAACCACAGCGGGCCATTTCAAGGAGTGTCATATATTTAAAATAATACTGACATGACCTTGTGTAAAACTAAAGAGGAAGCTAAACCAATGTTGTATCAAACCATAATTCATAATCTTACAGAGGTCATTATTCATTCCCTCTCCATCTGAACACTGACAGTTTCCCTACTCTTTAACTGCCACCATCAACCGCAGTGTAATAACACACACTTTCATAAAAAGCACACACACACACACACACACACACACACACACACACACACACACAGTAATAAATTACTGAGCAAATGCAAATATCACATCAAACTATACAGCATGAACTTTTCCACTATCATTGGAAATGTGTCCTGTCACTGCTGTAGAAGCACAGATACTGCAGGGAACAGACAAGCCAGCGTTTGTATCTTGCTTTAAACATGGCGCCAACCCCCGACCAGCTCACTCACCGTCATTCTCACGGACAGATACATCAATGTGAAATGCCCAAAAAACGTAACGTGCAAATGTGACGATGGGACTCAACCCAGATGCACGTCAAGCTCGGTCAAGTTTACCATCATGTGTTTTCTGCTGGATTACATGTCTGAGTTCATAATGAGCTTGAGAAGACGCCACTGATCTAGATGCAATTTCCACTATAAGTTGTTTTATTATACAACTATATATGGACAATAAAGATTGACAAGTAATCCAGCTCTGAAAATAAAGTTATGTTTATTCCAATCATGACCTAAAGTGAGAAAATAACTCTGTTAAGGTGTTTACCTTACTCTAATTACAATCACATTATTAGAGTGCATGTACATAATTGTATGGGGCATAAAGCCAACCAGTAATTTCTTCTAAACTGTCCTTGTTTGGCAGAATTTGAAAAGTCTTGTGGTCCATTCATGGCTTATTTTAATACACTGTCAGGTCACTTTTCCTAAAGAAAGGAGGTTAGAACTACAGTACTATTGTTTCCCCCTGTGTAATAGCATTGCTCTTGTTTTTAAGGTGAAACTCAGAAGTCACTTACGGCTTGTTATCTTTTTTTTTTTTTACATGGAAACAAATTGGATGTTATATACAGCAGCTGTGAGTACCATGGAATGTAAAGAAAGAGGACAATTTTGACTGTGACTGATGATGACAGGCACATAAATACGCACAAAATTAGATTTTCATTTGAAAGAAAACGCTTTATACCGTACTGTTTTAGAGTGACAGATACTTTAATTAAGTACTCTTTAAATAAGCTAAACAGACTGAGTGAATGTTGGCCATGGTCTATGCTCACAGTGGAGATTCAGTAGTGGGCACTGGGCTGGCCACAGCTCTTTCTCACCTCGTGGTTCAGCAACTTGAAACTCTGAATGTGATCTTTGACTGGCTTACACACACACACACACACACACACACACACACACACACACACACACACACACACACACACACACACACACACACACACACACACGATCCTTGTCTTTGTATTGGCTTTGATAAAAGGACTGGGAGGTGGGGAAGTGAGTAGCGGAGTGTGTCAGCTCCTGGAGTAGGCTTACTGTGCTGGGAGATGCACTGGGCCATTACACATGACCTCTGACCCCAGCAGGCACCCTGAGGTGAAATGACGCGGGCCTGGTTTTACTCAGCTGGAACAAGGGAGAGGTGGGAGGCACAGGGTCACTGTGTGTGTGTTGTTAGTAGTTGTGTATATGCATATGTGTTTACGTGTGACCATACATGCACTGATGTGTGAGTAGTGTTCATGCATCTCCCCCATCATAAAACAGACACACCACCAGCCCGGTCCCAGGCTCACTGAGAGCTGCAGGCCTGTCCTGTCCTTTGGCTATGCAAATGTGACAGGGGTGGGGTGTAAAATATGAATTTTAATCACAGTCACCTCCCTCCAATTACCAGCCAGTGACCCTGATGGGGATCTGTCTGCAACTGGGATGGGGGAATGACAACGCACACATACAAAAAGCACGACATAAATGCATACAATGTAACAGAGTACAAAAATCTATTTAGGTTTAGTGGATGTTTTTGTGCACAGTGATTTGCAGTATCATGAGTGCTGTGTACATTTTAGTATAATAACGTCAGTCTCAGAAACGTTAGGACTGTCACAATTAAGCTATTGGCAATGTAGTTTTCCACTGAGACGTTTAGTGGAGGAGGTTTCTCCTTTGTTCCCGTGGATAATAATTGCCAAAAGTGCACGTTTAATGTCATGTTGGAATATTTCCGGCAGCTACAGTACAATAGAGTTAAGCATTGGTTTTTGCTGTCTCTCAGGGTAAAAGAGGCCTCTCAGATTCATCATTTTGAAACATTTTGAAGTTCAATTACAAACGATGAGAGGGGAGTACTCTACTTACAGCCTTAAAGCTGTATGCCAAAATGCATTGCAGCCACAGCACAAATTCGCTTTTTTACTGAAGGACTCTCACTTTGTATTGACTGAAATAATTCTTGGTTAGCTATTAATATTGTTCTTTTGTTCTGACATAAAATCTGAATGAATAAAGTTCTCGCCTGTTCTCTGGAGGTTATTAAAGTAAAAAGGACTTTTTCCCCCCGAAATCAGCTTTCAAGGTAGTGCCTCCTCCCAGATTTTGTACTATCTCACAACAGGTTTTACCAATCAAATACTTTGAGTTATAAAATGGTTAAGGTTAGGGTTAGGGCCAGGGTAAGCGCTCGGCCAGGAGCTCACCAGACAACAGGCTGCACCAGAGAGGTTCAGGACCCGATCTTGCCATGGATGTCCTGTTTGTTATCAGACATGCTTTTTATTTTCGTTAGCAGTTGTGAGAACAGACTGAAATTATGATTGGGTATTGTGAAATGTCCTCTGATGAAACCACTGCCAAAAGGAAGTGGAATTTATATACCCCGTAAGAGAAGGTCTGCCTCAGAGACTCATGGCACTTGTGCATCGTTAATAGTTACACAATGTAGTAGAAAAAAATACAGACAAAGAAAACACCTCTCCTGGATTGCATTGGACATTACGGATGAACAATATTTCACAGATGAAGAAGATGAACTCTCACTGCATGTAAACCCACCAACAAACTGTCAGCTCACTGCTCACCCCTCTGCAGTTACACACACCGTAGACATGCATTAACATAAACACACACACTTAATATTAGGGATCCTTAATTAGCAAGGTGTGTCTCCATCCTCTGGGTCCACGTGCCAGTCATCCACGGTTGTGACGAGTCTGTCCGAATTAGCATGACCCTCCTCCTCCCTCCTCTTCCTCCTCCTCCTTCCCCCTGTCCACTCCACTGCTCAACACACAACCACTCAAGCATGGACACCCTGCTAATTATGACTGTTATTTCTTTAGCAACATAATTATTTATTATGTGTTGACAGAATTGTATTGTATGTGAAATACTCTTTGGACCTAATGTTTTCATTGATCATGTTATTTTATGTTATATTGTATGTTTTTATTGTGATATTTAACTCCATAAACTAACTAACTTGTCTGGTTACTTGCTGAGACATTTTCAATCATTGTCTAATGTCTAAAATATAGTATATTAGTCTTAACATCAGCTTACATTTTGAATTCAATTATTTTTAAACCTCAGAATGTAGATGATATATTCAAAACGCGTGGGAAAACCTCCCAGATCAAGACTCAAAATTTAAACAATGCTTAATTAGTTAGTAAACTCTACTGATTACTGTAATCACCAACATAATAAAGCAGAAATCTGGCAGGTTTTGGGCAATTTGTGCTTCAAAGTGGTCATAAACCTATCATCTTGTTTACCTCAGCAGCCACATCTATTCTCCTTCAAAAGCATCAGCAGGTTCACAAGGCAAAAAATAAATAAACAAATACATTTAGTGAGGAAAAATGGGCCTCTAAATCATCAATAATCTCTATTTACTGTCTGCAAGATTTTACAAAAACATATTTGTCAACAGAGGAAGTATTGGCTCAACAAAATACATTTCAACCACTTCCTTGCGATTTAATGAAGCAAAAAAGTTCACTCACTAACTCTCATTATCTGCTCACACACACACGTACATGCACACATATTTCTGAATCTGCACACTCATCATATCACTGTTGAAAGCTGTATATAGTAGACAAGTTACAAAATAGGTGTTGACATTCATATGTAAATATGAACCAGGGCAAGCCTGCGTCTGCAGGCGCCAACACGCTCCTTTGTTCGTCTCCAGTCAGACACACTCACCCAGAAACAATGGGGGTGGGGGGGGTGTATGTGACCAATGCCAACCCACCCTCCTGCCAAGGGGGGGGGGGGGTCACACTGGGAGGGTCAGAAGACAGTGAAGAGGGTGAAAGGTCAGCAGCACAAGAGTGTGTTTGTGCGTATGTGGTTCCAACTATTGTTTCCCACCAGTGTGTGTGTGTGTGTGTGTGTGTGTGCGTGTGTGTGTGTGTGTGTGTGTGTGCGCGTCTTATTTCCCAGGGCTTACATCACTTGGTAAGAGATCCCATTAGTGCTCCATTAACCAAAATGCCAATAAAATTACCAACAATCAAAACTAAATTAAATAGTTATGCTCCAACTTAACTCTTAAAATTGTATACTGAGGGAATTATACACTCAGGAAAATCTGAGGGGAAACGGCGAGAGGATTACAGATTTGAAACTAAATGCAACATACAATAGCTTTTCTGTCTGATTCAATCGATGTAAAGGCGAGTTTAAGTGAGTAGGAATTTTCTCACATGGTGTAAATGGCCACGTTACCGCACGATTATGAAAGTCATTAGGAGAGGCTCTAAACATCTCCGAGCAATTTAGAAAATACTCAAGGACACATGAGGTAATCGCTTCAGGGTGCCAACTGGCTTCAACATGACAGTTGCGATTAAAAAGATTTCCACATGCCAC
This sequence comes from Macquaria ambigua, assembly GCA_008360985.2. NCBI lineage: Eukaryota > Metazoa > Chordata > Actinopteri > Centrarchiformes > Percichthyidae > Macquaria > Macquaria ambigua. Next base: position 112,485 of record VMKM01001262.1, on the reverse strand, counting down.
ACGTCCACATGCACGCACACAGAAAATATACACTTCCTGCACATGTACACGTACAGATTCATGCAAATAAACACACATGTGGATGTGACACATATACACACACACAACTTCCAACTTCTCTCACATCACAGATCTGACCTCCCTTTTTCTGCACACACACACACACACACACACACACACACACACACACACACTCGAGCCGACTCCTCTCACACACCCACAGCCATTTTAACCAGCATAAACAAGAATGACAAGTTGAGATTAATGAAGGGCCCAGCAGTGACAGACCAATTTAATTGTCAACCATGATGGCTGTTGAACTCCACCAGTGTATTTATACAAGGTTACCGTAGTGCCTTAAAATGTTGCTAATTGATCATGACCAATAAGTAATTAGAAAAACTGATAGTGTGTCCGTCCTCCACAAGTGTCAAAGGCACACACTGTCACATGGGGCACTGAGGAGGGGGCGAGTGAGCCTGAGAATAATGAGTGAGAAGAGAGAGATTTGAGATAATGTGTGACGTTTTATTGCTAGAGTCATGTCAGTGGAGAGGCTTTATACTGTAGTATGTATAGGCAGCAGATAACACAGTGGTGGATAATTTGCTCCAATTCAGTCACTTTTATTCTTGTCTCAGTGGAAGATAAGTGATGTGATTTTATACACATTTGAAAGGCCTGAAGTTAAATTCAGTGTTTGTGTTGGATTTGGAAAATAATGTCTAGAAATAGCTTCAGTACACAACTCTCTGAATAGCATATAGTATATAGATGAAGAATAATAAAAATGGGGCCATAGTTTGTGTATGTGCGTGCATGAGGACCTGAAATGAAATAACGCAAATCCAACTGCTGAATCTCCCCGAACCAACAGTCGTGGCCTGACGGACGGCGGATTAATGCAACATAATGTAAAATGCCATAGGATTCTTACCTTATTTATAACTACAAACCTACAAAATTTGATTTTATGAAGTTAAAGTACTAATAAAGGTTGCAAGAATGGAAAAAGTTAATAAGTTAGAAGTTACCAAAATCTGTAAAACAATTCTGCTCAGTATTGAAACCAAGAAAATGAAAGACAAACTGCAGGGACACGAACAAAGAGAAGAAAATGGCTGGCAGAGTGTGTGGGCTTTGAATCTTCATTGCTGATCTTCTGTTTCTTACATATTACACACTGAAAGTAAAAAGGATAAACTCTGTTCTGAACTCAGTTTCACACAGTGATAATGAATAGAGTGTGTAATACTCCAACTTGAGAAATCAAACCCCTACAGATCTCTGATTGCCGTGGTTCCTTTTTTCTTCACATATTCAATGTTCAGCTACTTCTTCAAGTTCTTTGAAAACAAACAAACAAAAAAATCCCCGCCATCTACCATCTTACCTCTCACTTGTTCACCCTGCCAGCGCTGGTCCGATCCCAACCCAGTTCCCAGGAGGTTTCACTGGGTTATTCTAACCACTGAGAGCTGACAGTGGCCTTGGCTCCCTGGCTTGACTTCACGTCCTCCGCTGGCAGCCCAAGGCCTGGCTCACTGGGAAGGAATGTGTGAGAGAAAGACAGTGTAAATAAATACTGTAGGGTCGAACAGTGACACCACAGCCAGAGACCCCGGCGTTAGAAAAGGAATTTGAAAAAATGATCTTGGCGGCTGGAGAGCAAGCTGAAAACCATTTTAGCCACCTGTTTTATTTGAAAAATTGACATTACGCTGAAATATTTGAAATAAATTCACTGTTTTTGTCACACACATGAACACACACACACACACACACACACACACACACAGTCATATCAGATCAATGGACAATGTGAATTAAATGCAAAGTTAAATATACACCTGCACATGTGTGAATGACATTTACAGAAAATAATATCAAACACATGCTGGTGATCAGAGTCTTTCTTCTGTCAAACTAAGTCAGTTTTCTGATGAGAAATCTTTTCCTAACTCATGTTACAGAGACATATAGTCACATATGAGCCTTTTCCGACATACAGTACGAGACTTTTTATGACAACTAAGAAGTCCCAGGAACTAAACTCAGAAACTAAATAAGGAAGTTCTTCGTGCATTTGTTTTTTTCATTTCCAACGCATCTCTCTCAGAACTGTGAATGTTAGACAAATCTGACCGAGAACAGGTTAAAAAGCGATGGCTTGGTTTGAGACATAATTTCCACACGAGACAAGACAACAAGCTGTTGTGTGAATGTGATGTTTGAATGTTGGAAAGGAGACGTGCAGCGGTGGAAAGCGAGACAGACAACATCAGAATGGCAAGACATCTGTTTCCAAATTATATCGCATACATACATACATACATACATACATACATACATACATACATACATGTGTGTGTGTGTGTGTGTGTGTATATATATATATATATATATACACATACACATACATATATATATATATATATATATATATACATATACACACACACACACACACATAAGTACATATCCATACAGAACAAACTGAAACAATTAGCAAAGTTGAGTTTCATTTTTGTTTCTCTTGTTTGCCCACTCTCTCTTTATCTCAGTTGTTTTGAGTCATTGGAAAGTTTGCTACATCACATAACGTCAATAAATGAAATTCCCATGCTTAGACTTCCTCCCTGCAGTCTGAATGAATGCTGTTCACAAGTTGTAGCAATCTTGAGGCTTTTCTTTGACCACTTAGTGACGTTCAGCACTAAACCCAAAGCAAGGCGCACAAGAAACATAAACAGTTTGCAGTATGGTTCAAATCCACCAACAACAACAAAAGAAAGCAGCCAAAAGGGCATCCAGTGTAATCACCACACTACTTAGTAACCCATTTTGAGCCGACAAGTAAACATCATAAGTGAAACAGCATAATCTATTTAAAGAGGTACTATGTCATTGATGGGGAAATTGTAACAAAACTTCCCACATTTCCACAGAGCACAGCATAAGTCATGTTGTTTGCTTCCCTCCAGAATGTGAAGTCTTAATGACAAGAACTTCTGGTGTGCAAGGATATTTCTCTTAAATTTGAGTATGTCAAAAAAAGGGATTTGTTTCCAAAACAGCATGTTATATGCTGTAAGATATCGAGCAGCATTTTGTGGTCTGGGACAGTTAGATCTTACTTAAGGCATCTGTTCGTTCTGAGAATATAATAAACATATGCTCACTCCAGTATTGACCAGGTTACAGTGACACTGAAACCTCTTTGCAATAGTGGTCACACCAGTGCACACTTATTGCTGCACACTTTATTGCTGGTGGACTGCTATATCTTTAGACAGGGTGTTTCTGTTAAGTGGCTTACTCATGGCAGCAGGGCTACTCAGTAACAGGGTATCAGTGGTGTGTGTATAAAAGCTTAAACTGAATGAGACCTAAATCAGGATATGGATACTTGAACTGGTCAGTTTCAGTGCCAGCCCCTTATGCCCATATTAGGGCATGAATGATGCAGCAGCCTTGTGCATGGAGTTTGATGGGAACTCAAATTAAAAAAGACCCCCCTCTCTCTCTCTGACTGTTTATAATGTAAATCATATATCATACTCTGCATGGAGCGTGATTTCTGTGACACAAATGTAAATGTCAAATCCAGTGTTTTGTTTGGGTTTTATACATATCAGCTGCTCAGTGAAGCTGCCGCTGAGTTTATATTAAGAAAAGAGAGAAGGTGTTACAACTGGGATGTGTGTGTAAGAGTAGATAACAACAGATGAGTAAAAAAAACAACCTAGGTATTATTGTAGCACCTTTTTGGGACATTAGAAAAGAAACGGGGTCGAATATGAGAGAACCAGACGTTCAGATGTTGACTTTAAGCCTGCACTCACATCAAGCATCCTTAGAGCTGCTGGAGCAGAAGCGAATAGTGCGATTTGAGCCAAATAGCTGCACAGAGATACATAATGATGTATGGTTGTACTCTTCCAAGTGAGCTGTGGTGAGGTCCACATAAGGCTTTATGGCTTTATGGCTGTATGGACGTGGGTTTAACCATCTGACAGCCATCGGCTCCTCATGCTTGGAAAGGAAAGCTACAGTCTGAACTGATGCTCACATGTCTTCATGTTTTCTTAACTAAAGGCCTGACAGAATCCCAGATAAGTCCACTGAATGAGAGTACCCTGGATACTTCTTTCTTGTTTGCATTTGTTGTGGCCCTCGATACGAAAAAGCTTTGCGCACTGAGTGTTTCTGTCTGTAAGGCAAAGACACACTCCAGTTTATCAAAATCTCTAACCTTGGAGACTGAAAACTTTGTACAAAAAAGTACTTCTGAGTTTATATCACTTTCGTCTGCAAGATTTGTTCACCTAGACCTACACAGTGTAGCAAAATAACACGAGGTGTGATTGCACCTTTAGATGTTATGAATGCTGATTAATGAAAGTGGTGACACATTCAATTCCAAACAGCTGATACGCAGCGCCTAAATGTATCACTCTGTAAATATCTTTGCCAATAGGAGTTATCTCCGTTGGCTTTCAAACCTCCGTGACATTACTGATATCTCAGCAGCAAATGCACAACGCTTACATTTGTATGCATCGCTAAAAACATGCTCAAGAATTGCTCATGACCCTCCCCACTTTCCCAAGTTGTCTTGGGGCCTGCTGTTAGCGTAAAGGCTAATGACATCTAGGGGGCTGGGTGTGCGTACGCCTGTTGGTACGGGTGTGTGTGTGTGTGTGTGTGTGTGTGTGTGTGTGTGTGTGTGTGGAGGGGTAAAAGGTGTTCACCCTATCACTTGCTGAGTTGATACGAACCTCTGCAGACACCTAGGCTGAGGAGGGGAGGGTGTGACCTCACCCCTGACATAGGAGTCGGCACCTGTCACACACATTAACACTCGCACATGCAAACACACAAAGACATGCATGTATAAACGAGTATTGTGCAAAGGCACCATCCAAAACGCTTTGATCGAGACACTTGCACAAATACACACAAACACATCCTCCCCAACACTGTCTGCCACCTCCAGCTCTCCCGTTGGCAGCCGGCTGGCGAGCACAGTAGGCAGTGTCAGATAAGAGGGTATACACAGGCTATGTTTCAAGGTAAGGTGTGTAACAGCGGAGGAAATCAGGGAGCTGATTAAAGTCTCGTCAAGTAAATAAAACATTAGGACATCCATTATGAGAGACCCGGGTAATTAGTGCACGTCTTAGGATTAAGTAGAGGAATGTACAGTAACGAGAACTGCAAAGGAATCCTTTAAAAGACTTGAGGCACACTGGAGGAAAATGTAAGTAATGGACAGGGACGCACAATTGCAAAATTACAAAAAAGATAAATTAAGAATCATCAATCAAACCTCTGCAAGTCTCGATCATCCAAAGTAAATGCTTTGGAATATATTGAATTTTACAAATCATTCATCAAGACAAGAGACGTTAGTATGCGTCTAAGGTTTGCACAATTGAACGTGACTTTAATGCCAAAGAATTTCCATAGAGCATATCTAGACAGTACGAAGCTGCCCAGAATTACATCTTTAATGACATAGCAACGTTTTGTACTGAGGACACATCTTTAAAAAGAAAAAAGGAAAAAATCTGTTTCACATTGTTGCTCGTTGCTATTAGTGTTTCCTTTCTATGTGCCAATATAAATTGGTTGTATCACCAGCCTCATACAGCCGAGGAGAAGTAACAGAGACTGAGAGGTGAAAAGTGAAAAAGATAGATAAGCCAAAACCAATTCAGTCTCTGTAGCTCCCTTGATGATCCAAAATAAGCACTTGACCAAAGCTAACATCATAGACTGGAGCTATATTTATGGTGCAGATAAAATATTTATATAGTGAGTCATAAAGTCTGGTCCTGGAAAACAGCTGCAGGGGTATTAGACATTGCAAGATTTTGGCAATTAAAATACTTCATTTCTCTAGCAGGATATGCTATTACACATGGTTTCATATTTAGGTATACAGTATGAAAAAACAGCTTCATGCAACATCCAAGCTAGCAACTTTCATAGTGTCCTTTTTTTTGGGGCCATATTATGTTTTTATGTTTGAATTCTTTTTGTGTGTGTGTGTGTGTGCACTCCTGTGTAAATACTAATCAACAATTCCCATCTAACATATCATTTGACTTGGTTTATTTGTGTTTCTTTAGTTCTTTGGTGAGCAATTATTTATGAAGGTGATAAGTAAGAAAAGTGCACTTTACAGAGAGGAAATGCAGAATGCAGAGGGGGGAAAAAGTCAGAAAATAAGTGGGTGAAAGGATAAATAAGTATTCAGTGTCACACATAAACAAAGCCAAGAGCAAATATAAACACCAAATAAAGAGCAAAAAGCATGATGAACAACTAATTCTTGTAAACGCGTGGAAAAAAGGTGAGTGTACTGGTGAGCAAGAAAGAGAGGAGTGCATTCTGGAAATAAATATGGTAGTGGTACTTAAAAAGTGACGAGGGAGCAAAATGTTATTTCATATTGTGAGCCAATTCCAACGAATGTTACAACATTGAAAGTCATTTTTTTTATTCCTGGGAATCATTTGATCTCACATGAGGAGCATTTCTCAGATAAAATCACTGTTGCCAGATTTTGGCAAGAGCCTGGAAGACAATATGACTCCTTTATCACCAAACATTTACAGACAACTATGGACGAAACTGAAATATTATATTATAATAACCAATCCTGTGTCCTGGTGGAAAGGATAAAGTGCTTTCTAAAAAGTGCCATGCTACGTCTGAGCAAGGGTTTACTGGTTTTTTGGCGGAGACACCAAATAATTCTTTGTTGAGGCGCCCACCCTAACAGGACAGGTAAGAGAGATGCACAGATCAAACTCCTTAAAACCAGACTGTCAGACTGGTTAAAAGAGAGAGCATGAAGTAAATCTCTTATCGGGAAATCTTTGTCTTCCCTGGCTCACTAAAACTGCACAACAGTCCTGCTTTAAAACTTGATCTTTAGTAAATAATGGATTGTGGCACTATCAAATACAGAGAGGTGGATCAACCTCGGCATCCCAGACTAAACATTGGCCTAGATGCAGGGATTAGTTATGTCTATTCCAGTCTATAGTTTCATGATTTTGAATGAAAAGCAGCTAATTAGAGATAAATAAATCATGGCAGGCTATCGGTGGCTGTAGGGCTGGTGTTTGGTGTCAGATGGTAGATCCAAAACACAGCGAGGTCCAAATTAAAGTTAATAATGGAAAACTACTGGTTCAAGTGCCCATAGTACACACAGCACATATCCAACTACAATAACAACGCGTCTAGTCTTTGTTAATGCTTGCTAACATGACGAATCTATTCATACTGTTTGTTGATACTTACACTATATGGCCAAAAGTAGGTGGACACCCTGTTCACATATTTTAACTTTTTTATGGTTATGTCTAGGCCCCTTACTTCCAATTGAGGGAAATCTTATTTCTACCAAATGCAATGATATTTGTTTGATTTGATAACAGTTTGGGGAACGCCCATTCGCCACTGTACACAAAGCCAGGTCAATAAAGAAAAACCTTTCCTGTTTTGGTGTGGAAGAACTTGACAGGCCTGCGCAGAGTCCTGACCTCAACGCCACACGACACCTTTGAAATGAGCTGGAACACCGACTTTGAGCCAGGCCTTATCACCCGACATCAGTGGCTGACCTCACTAACGCTCTTTTGGCTAAATAGGGGGCAAATCCCTGCAGCCAGGTTCCAAAATTGTGTGTCCATATACATTTGGCCATGTAGTGTATTCAGACATACAGTATAAAAGCTAGCATGGGTAACATTATTGTTACTGCCATCATTTTTATCATCATTTTAAACATTATGGTAGGGGGAAAAAAAGACATTTAGACTTGGTTTTCCAAACATAAAAACATGTTTTTTTTGGAAATTAACAAGTTTTAGCTGTGTACAAAATCTAAAATGTATTAACATTACTTATGCCTTTTAAAGTGGCATGCTATGGAGTCTCTGTTAAAAGCATCTTTGAAGGACGTCTCTGCATTGTATCCCTAGTTTTCTGTAGCAATGATTCATAGACAGACCTCATTTAACAATGCCCTCTGCTTTCAAATGCAGCACAAAATGAGACAAAATACCACCAAGATCCAGAGGGGCGTTATGGTAATGGAGGAAGAATCAGGTCATGTTTGATATTATGCACAATATGTACAGAGGGATGTGGGACAAAAAAGAGCATTAATGCACCTATTAAGAGACTCTTTCCCCAGTCTTATTCATTAAACATATAAAGTCCTCACACTCGCAGTGAATCCCCCCCTTGAGATGAAATTCTAATGTGATATTAAGAGAAGTGGGACAATGGCAGCTTATTACCATGAAGCCAAGGCAGGCAGGCGGCCATGTCCTCCGTATGTAAACACGAACAGAGCAGAACACATTACAAGACAAGCTCTGACGTTGTCTCACAGCAAGCACTGAGAGTACAGCTCTCAAGGGTGCAGCAATTTCTTCTGGATCTGTATTCACACGGCTTGTAAGTTTGTTTCTACGAGCAGAGGCTGAAATTGCAGCTTTAGTCTTGAGTGAGGATCAGCTCTCAAGAAGCACTCACGCTACATTAAGCAGAGACAGAGAGGTGAGGGCATCCAGCTGGTTACACAGTTCACCTCACCTGACATTGTATGTCTATAAATGTAAATTATATACAACATATTTTAGTTTTTAATGCAGGTATGAAGCTGTTCAACCAGCACATACTGTGGCAAAGTACAATAGTCTCATTTAGGTCTAGTATAAATTACTGAGTGTGACTAAATGTGGATATGAACTTACACGAAGCAGTGTGAGCCACTGCAACAATTTCCCAACCTCTCGTCACCTTCGGAGTGAAATGTTTATCACCTTGGAAACACATCCACAAGCAACACATCTCACGCGCTTACTATCTCCTAATTCTACTAAAAGAAAAAGCCAATTAGATGAAAACAAACACACAATCACCGTTTGTGAATTCGAAACAGCATACACATCTCACAAAGTAGCACTGTTGCTGATAAAGCCACTGTATGCTACCTTCCCAGCACCAAACGAAGACAAAGTTAGCGACTAGCTGGTGATCATAGTGGAGCATTTAACAGCTAAAGAGACAGATATTTCCCTCAGGAGTTGATGGAGACCAAAAGAGACCTAAAAGGAAAATTAATATTTGACTTACATTTGTCTGGTGGCCAGAGGCACGACTCCAAATGAATGCAAATGTGTTCGCCATATGAACTTTATATGGTGACAATATGTCAATGTTGTGTTTACAACTCGTTGCACTTCCCCCATGTGACAAAAATAAAAACAAATTAGTGCAGGTTTAAATCGAAACGTAAAAAGATGAAAAGTTACATTTGTCTTATTTTTACACAAAAATGATGGTGACTCAAATACTGTTTTGGTTTTAGAATTACCGTCTGAATTGCTGTCACACTAAATAGTAAATTTGATCCAAAGTGTTACTTCTCATTCACCCATTCACACACTCACACACCGATGGCAGCGAGCTACCATGCAAGGGCCTGACCATCCAGAGTTTGTTAGATTAGGTGAGTTTACCTGGTTTGAAAATGGAAGTCTAACATTACTTAATCATGCAGACAAAACAGTTTTTAGCTCCCTGAACAATTGAACAATTAATTTATTTCTGCCTCTGCGAAATGTTTGTACAAACAAAAGCACCATATGTGATTTGGTTTCATTCAAGCCTGTTTGGGATGATGGATGCCTTCCTAAAATCCAGACTTTCTCCTCCATGTTTTTCTCACCTCATGTTAACTTGTGTTTACAAGTTAAGCTTGGTGGCTCAGAAAAACCTCCTCACAAAGTTAGACCATGTGACAGACACACTACATATCTAACTGCACATTTATTGAATTCCTTTTGGTGGTGCACTTGTTTCGGCAGGATAGCCCAACCTCACCTCTTCAAGAATACTGTAGACGAAACACTGACCCAGATACAGATGTAAGGGCCAGACATCACCTTCTCTCCTGGTACTCTGTCTACCAGTCTGCATTTTGGAGGCTGGTAGTGGAATCAATGACCATCTCCAAGTGTGATACTGACAGCCTGTTCTACTACAAACCCTTCTTCCACTGCTTAATTTATTATGTTTAGATTAAATCCGGTGAAATTCAGTATTTTAATTGAATGTTTAGAGCCTGAGTGTTCAGTGATAAATTTCCATTGGCGCCCTGCGCTCCGCTATCATGTTTCTCTGCCTAATTACATTTGCATAAATGATGTTCGTCATTATTATCACGGGTGGGGTAGGCACTAGAGGGGTAAAAGAAGGAGCTGTGCAGTGTGAAGGGGCAAGGGCGTGCTGTAAGGACACTGGCATCAATGCTGTTTTTTTTTTTTTCTTGTGATGACCCACAAAAGTATACATGTCTCTCCAGTGTGGAGAGAGTGAGAGTGGTAGGTTACCATCCAAATGAGGTTTCCAAGAAGCAAGCATTGGCAATATCAAGTCTCAGTCCCTGAACAACCACTGACGTGAATGACTATACAGCAGCAGCTCACCTCAGACAACACAGAGCCTGTTGAGGCAAACTATCAGTCTGTGACCTATTGTCTGAGATCAATGAAAAATAAATTTATCTCATCTTGATAATGTCAAGCAAACCTAATGTAAAGACAGTACAGTTTATTATGTGTTGACCTTTACCTGTTGTTCATTTATCATCATTACAGACAGGAGAGCTCAAGGGATGCAACACATTATTACTTGAAGGGTAAGGCACAAAGTTGCAAAACTTAAATCTGCATTAATCAATATTTTTGATATTGACTCTTAATGTGAAATGTTTGCTCATAGTGCCTGGTTATACAAGGCTTACCGCCCAACTCTGCAGCTGTACAGGCTTTTTAGCCTCTTTTAGCTCATTAATTTACTTTTACAGCCTGCAGATTCACTGTGTAGTTGAGTCGCATCAATATAGGAAGCAAAGACATTCTGATAAACATACCATGTGCACTACCTGCCCAGCACCAAAGGCAGGCAGAGAAAGTTAGCAGCTAACACAGTCAAGCATTTAGCAACTTGACAGCAACTTATTTTCTTGTAGTTGGTGGGGACAAAAACAGGGCTACAAGGTGAATAAATATTGGACTTACATTCATCATGTGGGCAAAAACACGACTCCAAATGAATGCTAATGTTGCTCCGTTTCTGCATGATGTGAACTGTTTGCTAACACATTGTTTCTGGGCCTTTTTCATATGGCTGACAGAACAGAACAGCAACAACAAGGAACACCTCACACAATCAGCTCTTATATACCCTCCCAGTAAATAACTGAAGTGGACCAAACCAACAGCGGGGGAGCTCACTATATACATGCATATAACCTTTTCCAAATAGATATTTAAATAGATATTCAAAAATATAATTTCCAACACAGATCACCATGGAGGTACAGAACCAAGCATCTATGTACCAACTTCGGGAAAACACATTTCATCAAAAACACACAAAATTCCTGTCCCTCCCCTCCTCAAACATGGTGGAACCAGGAAGTATAAAGAGAAACAAAATCCTGAGCAGACCCATTCAGTCAGACTGCAGGTGGATGAATCCGGCAACTGCATTCATGAAAAACAGTATAGTGTTCCGGGTCCGGAGCGTGGTCCCAGATGAACAGATTATGCTGGAACAAAGCTGGAAAAAGTTGTAAACTGTAGTGAATACAGCGAGTCGTTCTTTCAGCAACAGTTTGCTTTATTTGCAATGTCTTACAATTACATTCCAGGATATATCCAGTGTCCATTCAGCTTGACAGATATCAAACATAGCTCATGAACAATTCCAGATACATAACACATTTTGCAATGTCCATCTCAGATCACAGTTTCACTCACTATGACCACTACTTTGCAACACATTATACAAGCATTCCTTCTGGCTTTTATACTTACTTAGCGTTTATATGTATTACTTTAGCATACATATGAATATGCATAGTCACCCGGCTGCCAGGGTGACACTTGAGAAGACGTGCAGGTGAGTCCATATTCTAAACACATTCGACACAGTATGAAACTTAGACTTCAAGCAAACATAACAAGCTAGTTAACTCAAGTTAACTAATAGCTCTGCCTTTGATTTTTCTTGGTCAAAGTTAGGTTAGGATAACATTAAAACCTTATCTTCACAAGCCTACTGAAGCAACTTGAACTGTATCACTCGCTGTATTTACAAAGAAAATCTGACTATGTTGATTCACATATACTAAACGTGCCAAAATTTTAACAGTTTCGTTGCTGTCAGTGAGCTTATGTGCTAGCTAACCACCACTAATGAAAAACCCAGCTCATAGACTGCACCTTAAGGTACATGGAACAGGTGATTTACAGCTCATTTTTAATATTTGTTAATAATAGATTTAGCAACAAAACTGTGACAACAAAACAACATTATGCTCTGAGGGAACATTACTTTGACAGGCTATGCATCCCTACTAACCTGAGAAAAGTTGAAAACAGTAGTAAGTGAATACAGCGTGTCGTTCCTTTTCAGCATCAGTTTGCTTTATGGCACGATGTAGGGCTATTATGACAGTGATGCAATATACGACTAATACAACTAATGCACACTTATTGTTTAATTATAGTATGGCAAATAGCATACGTTTCATTACAATTGTTTTTTTTCTATTACATTATTATCATTTGTTATTTATTATTCAAATTTCAACTGAGGGTGCAATGCATGCTTTTGCAGCCTTGTAGAACCAGGCCTGCTAACAGCCACAAAATGATGAACACATCTGACGTTTGCTTTCTAGGAAACTTATCAGTATGTTTCATCTGTGTGACAGAAATCCCATATCAAGACGGGGCAAAGAATAGTGAGGATGATGTATATACCACATCACCCCCCCATTAACCCACACTGGGTCTCTGTCAGACTTATAACTGATGGCAGTAGGTAAGGTGATCCCTGGTAACAGTAACACCACTTGTGGTCATATGTACACAGTGCTTCAGAGCTCTAAAGTGGGTGTCAACCACTGATGCAGGCTACGAAAGGTGATATTTTTTAATCTTGTGTGCACAAGATAAAAAACTTTGAGTGGCACAATGGGTAAATTCAGATTTGTAAGCTATATTTTGTGTGAGATATGATCTGTAATTTAAATGAATGTAAATAATTGAGTAGAGGTCTGAGTTTTAAGGGGACAGATTTTTCAGGATGACATCAGCACAGACTCTTGTTTGTATAACGTCCACTGCTTCTTGATTAAAAGCCTGCTCAGATTTTCACCCAGAGGACTTCTCAAGAGGAGTAGCTTGGCTTCGGCTTCGGCGACCAGATCCTATTAAGAACTGTGAAGAGGTTTTCTCCTCTTCGCTGCGGAAATAACTGCTGTAATGTCTTCCCTTCTTCACCACTTTGGAATGCTTTTCTCTGCCTTCCCGCGGCTCCTTTCACTTTCCCTCTCTTTCTTTCTCTTTGCTCCCATGCTGAGAAGAGTAAGTGAGAAAAATGATTAAATCATATTTTGTGTGGGTGGGGGCTGGGCAGGACAGACGGGGGCTCTTAAAACAACACTAGGTACATCGTCAAAAAGCAATTTTGGCACTTAGGTTACAGCCACTGACGGGCCGTTACACAGCGCCCCATGGTGTGGGGCTGGTGGTTAAAATATGAGTGGGGCTGAAAGGACCTCCTTATAGTGATTGAGGAGGATTCCCCACTGTTCGAGGCAAGCTGGAGGTTAGAGCCCAGAAAGATTCACTGCACACTGCTCTGCTGGACAGGATAAACCTGTCTTCCACATTCCCCGCCCAAAAAACAATGCCAGTGGTACAGTATCATGTGCTTGGTTAAAACTTCCTTTAAACACAATGGATCAAAGTTAATTTAAATACTCATGAGAGAACAAATGTGCTCGCAAATTCAGGTCAACTTTGATTTGATTGACTCCAAACACATTTCCAGATGGAGAACTTCTCTTCCAGTTTAAGGGAACCCAGACGTTCTCATTCCCCAACAAGAGCGGGGAAACCGATAGCATAATTTGTCCGCTTAGGGAAGCTCCTGTCGCCACTAAACCTTTGTTGGAATTAAAGCCCATAGAGGGTGGAGATGCCCAGGGGACCCTGGTGTTGTCTGAAAAGTCGGGAGTAGAGTTACCAGAAAATCCCATCCCTTGAGTCCAACCCCCACTCTGACCCCTTCCCACCCCAGGGATGGTCCAATGTAGGCCCATACAGCTAAGGAATGAACACGGCGGTTCATGACAGCGAGACGGTAAGTGGTGCCATTGTCAAAAGGGCCGTCCATCAGGGTATCAGGAGGTTAAGTGTCCTGCAAAAAGATCCTATTCTTCCAATTCTGTCTAAACTGTCGTCCCACCACTTAATAGATTTGCAGCCCTCCTTCAGACTCCTTCCCTCTATAGATGTACCACACACACAGAAACCATATCACCTTCTCAAAGTCTGTCAGATGCTGCTTTGACATGGCCTCTTAATTTGATTGGATTACATTTTTTCTTCCTTTTTTTTTTCTCTTTTTCATCACTGCTGACTTCAAAGCAGGGGCTTGTTACAGTGAGATCCTGTCAATGGGCGACTTCAAACGATGCCATATAATGCCACATTGTCATAACAGCTACCTGGGCCCCCCGTTACGATGTGAAGATGATATGCCCTCACTGACCTCAAAGTGCTCTGTCATAGCAAGCATTCTTTTTTTGTGGTTTTCCAGTCTTTCCATGCAGGTTGAATGCTTGCTTGAATTAGCTGGATCTCTATGTACTGTAGATACTGTAGAAGTATTCTACAATAGCTGTAAATGTGCATAAGCCTGCGTGGTGCGAGATCACATACAGGATGTTTTCTTTAGTAATAAAAAAGGAGTTGCATTCACATTTTCTGTTCTCTAACTTTATCAATGGCTTCACTTCACAAGAAGAAAAACAGGATGGCAACTTATTTTGAGTTGCTGTCAGCTTTCAGCACAGCATCTATTACTGCAATGGTCAGTTTGAATGTGTTTATATTTATTGAATAATGTTGCAGATGTATGTCACATACAGTGTGTATGCAAACAAGTGTTTTCAGCTATCTTGCCTTCATAAGGGTTCCGGTTTCCTTACATACAGTCCATTGATCAGTCATGTGACTGATAAATTGCCATAGATACCAAATATACATAACAATCATCATCCTTTTAAAAAAAATGGGATTCAAAATGGTGTATGTACATTGCTCAAACTACAATCATCTGTTCATCTGGGCCAAACTTTTAACATTTTTTGTGGTTTGTTTTAGCTTGCTCAGATACTGAAATAATACTTAATTACTCTTTCTGTTACTCTAGTTGTCAGTCACTTGGCTTTGTTTCCAAATAACTCTGATGCAGTAAACTCCAGTTCTCCAGACAGGTGCTTGAAAAGTTGACATTTACCGCTAAATATAGTGTGGGTATGTGTTATTTGGCTAAAACGACTCCTCTGATAATTAAATGAAAACATTTTGGGATGTACTGGCTCTTTTCTTCTTTCAACAATAAGAATTATTTACGACTGCCTATCTCTGATCATTGCATTTTGCAGGTCATTCATATTCACCAGGAAGTCACTCAGTCGCCCAATGAAGATGCACATGTGGACATTTCTCACAACTCCTCCTTCCATATTTGTCACCATCGTTGCCTTTCCCTCACCCTCTCTCTCTCTATGTCCTTCCGCCTCAACAAAACTTTCCCCTGTCACGGCATATTAAAAGTGGTTTACATGTGCATGTCCAATGCGATGAATATGGATGTGACCTCTTTCTTTGGCGCCTGGCCGCCTGTCTGCCCTCTCGCCGGCATCCCCCCCGACACCCCCAAGGCACAAGACACCACTTCTCAATGAACACAGCGTGCATAGGAGACACAGCTTCACCCCCGCTGAATACACACACACTCACACACACACACACCAAGGAATGACACTCATAATCATCATAGGCACACATGCACGCATATATATACATACATGCATGCACATATACACAGAAACACACACCCGACTCTCTCATGCTCTCGCTTTTTCTCTGCTGCTTCTCTCCACTGACCTTTCACAATGTGTTTTACATAAAAATAAAAGAAGAAGGGGGTAGTAAAAGCCTTAAGACTGAGGTGAAGGAGGATTCTGATTTATAATTCATGTTTGTGACACCTCAAATGAAACAGTGGCCTCTGGTCTGTGTCTTTATATGTGGGAGTTCAGGGCTCATAGGCGTGTAGATACATGTATTTGTGCACATGTTTGCAGGTATCTGTGCATATATTGGTCTGTGAAACTGAGGATATGTCTCTTATGAATTAAATACATTTCATTTTAAATATAGTGTTTCACAATAGCATGGTAGTATGATTTAACTATTTAAATGCAAAATACAATGAAGAAAAATGTGCTGTTTGGCAAATACAATTTAGTGATGACACTGCACCATGTCCATTTTTTGTACAGGGATTCAGTGTGCACACACATTTTGATATCTTTAAACATAAACTTAACTGCTCAATTGCTATCACTGAATTTTCCTCTTTTAATGTTTTTCTCTTTAAATATGTTTTATCTATTTTATTGTTTTTTATTTCCCTAATTAATCATTTTTATTCACATTTGTTTTACATTTTTACAACTTATGGGCACTGTTCTCTTGATATTTTATTACACTATGAAAGGTGCTACACAAATAAAGTTTTATTGATTGATTGATTGATCTTCTCATTTCTTTACACCACAGTTCACATGAGCCTTATCCACTGACTTCAAGTGAACAAACACATTTTTACAACAAAGCAACAAGTAAAAAACAAAGTAAAAAAACAGATCTGTGCCTCGGTGACAACACTAAGAAAGCTACCTCTTTGATATTTTAACCACACAGCAGAGAACAATCTTTTAACATGTTTTTTTAATTATTATTATTTTAATTTGATCAAAGCCCTGATTCGGTCACTTTAATTGGTGTTCGGTTATGTTATTAAGACTAATTAGACAGCGAAGGTGATGCTGGGTTTGGCAATTAGCACACAGGAGACAAGCTCAGGCTAATCATCTCAGGCTCCTTGGTGGCACGTAAGATGTGATGCTGGCACATAGTGGCACACCCACCACACTGAAGGAGGGAGGGGGGTTAAACATTTGTTTTATGATCAGAGACAAACCTTGTGTGTTGAACTGAGACCAGAGGGGGTCTTGCTTTTCTGTGCTGTAGCTTAGAATATAAAGGAGAAGCCATTACTGTATCTCTCTTCTTTCTTACTTTAACTCACATGAAACAGACCTACCTGCACACACAATCACATAAACACACACACCAGACCAGAACAGCTTTTTTTGACATACGAACAACTTCCATCTGTTTCTTCTTCTTCTGCACACAAACAGAAGGAGACGCTACAGTCGCCCGCAATCTCTCTATCAAAATTGAAATGTGGAGCTTAGTTTGCCAAAGTGACAAAAATATAAAACAAATCCAGGCGAGGAACATTTCATATGAAATCAAATGTAGTAAAATGTCAAAAGTAAAATAAACTAGTTTATTTAAGATTCATTTTGATTGCGTCAGGCTGGCTATTACATGCTAAACTGTACATTTGTTCAAATAGAAACATGCTACATAAAACAGCAATTTTAAGGCAGCCACCTAAATTCATCATAAGGAGTGTTTTCTTTAATTCCTTTAGGCCTATTCATCTCATATTTAAGTTATGGATTTTCAAGTGGTGAAGTTGCAGAAATACAAACCGTGGCATTTTAATAATTTAGTAGTTAACAGTAACTGCTTTTCAGCAGTACAGTCAAGTTTTGTCAATGGTACTTTCCCAGATGAAATATCCCCATTTCCAAAACCCACATTTCCTAAAAACCGAATGAGTAGGATGTGGAGGAGGAGGGAAATTACACATTGTAGCTATTAATGTCCTTGAACTCTGGTCTTTCCCAAGCCTGATGAACAATATACCCTCTATGTGGGTTCGTGACACCGCAGGGACAGAGCGAGGACGCTCCAAGTGCTGTGGCACCACTAGACCTACACAGTGGCATCGGCGAGTGTCTGGGGTTGAGTCATGAGTCAAGCACGTCTTGCCAATCTATGAATGTGTGTATACATAGCAGAGGGGGTGTACTACTGTACGATTACTCATGTGAGGGTGGGGGGGGGGGGCGTGATTTTGGGGCAGGATGTGGTTCAAATGGACAAGGGCAAATGAGGCCCTCCTTACAATTTATTTCTCTCTCTCTGAGATACAAATGTGCATAAATAGGATTGCAGAAGAATAACGCACACAAAAGCACAAATACTGCATGCTCACATATGCATTGATAGATGGATACATGATGCATACACACACACACACACACACACAACCATCTATATCAACTATCATTTGTCAAATGCTGGTTTCCCTCCCTGGCACCGTCTCTGAGTTATGACAAGAGTGGGGAAAGTTCAAAACCCACATTCTTATGGCCACGATTTGTTTTCTTTCCCATTGATCACCAAGCAGCTGCTGACTGATTCTCAGCATAGCCAACATAGCCACAATGTTTTCTTAGCATTTCAGACATGCAGACAGACAGGGTGAGAAAAGAGAGGAGGTGAGAAGTGGGAAAGAGAAGGCAAAATGGAAAGGAAAGGGCAGGGGAAGAGTGTGTGGGAGGGGGAGAATTTCTCTCTGCAGTTTGCTGTCCAGAAACATGGGGGCAGCTAGAGTTTGATAGTTTTGGGTGCAGATATTTGACCAAAAGGTCAAGAATCTCTGAACCAAATAGGAAGTTCAGGGCAGTGAAAATGAATGAGTTAGGCTTTGCAATGGCATCACAAATCTCCAAGCAGCCATTATGGTCTTCAAAAGAAAATGACTCAGGTGAGTGTTTTTTTGATATTCTACATCTATGGTTAAGGTCTGGTTACATTTTGGCAACTAAAACTACTTGGTTCAGGTTAGGAAATGATCACCTTCATGGTTAAAAGAAACTATTGGCTGTTTCCAGGAGATGGGATGCAAACCACGGCCTCTGGTGTTTGTATGCCCAACCATCCACCCCAACCTTCTTGCTAAGAGGTTTTTGGCAGTATAACCCCATCACACTACTTCCACCTTTACTCACAGTGAACACCACATGACTGCATGAGGTCGCTTGTCACTATATTTTCTGGTGAGGACTGTCTCATTACAGAACTTCAGTGGAGAATTTGTGTTGTTTTTGTAGGTCAATAAGTAAGTAAAATGGGGGTAGGCTTGCCCGACAGCTACCACGTCCTGTCTCTTGTCCTCTGGTCCTCTTCCCTCCCTAAATCAGCTCAGTAAACATCCAAACTACTGTGTGTCTGGCTAACTAGCCAGGAGGCTAATTTAACAAAGCCTTCATTGTTGATGTTAACATGGGACAGCTTGCAAGTACTACATCTAATTAATGGTTCTACTTGATCTGTTAGCTTCTGTGCTAATCGGATATGTTTACACAAGACATTGACGGATAGCTTTTAGCTAACAAGCTAAAATGATCTAAACTCAAAATCGATCAGATGTATCAGGGGGGAATAGCTAGCTGTTAGCTGTTCCCCAACAACAACAGCACATACATCAACCACATCTTTACAGTTCTTTTAAAAAAGCACACCCACTGTTGTCCAACAGCAGAGGACCTAAATAATGCCCCATGTGTCGCTGTTGAAAGAGCTAAAACATAAATTTGGGTGTGGATGTGATATTCAATAAATGATAAATAAATGTAGAATTTCCTGCATTTGTTGCTTCTGTCATTTCCTTCATCCTCCGTTTCCTCGACACCAGAGCCACCATCCTCCTTCCTCCATCTCTCCATCCCCTCTTTAATAAACGAGCACTGGTGGTAATTGCCCAGTCTGGGACGACATCATTACTCATTCAGATGTCCAATAACGCTGCAGCACGCCCAACACACACATGCAAACATGCATACACACACACACACACAGGATGGAGGCTCAGTCTGCACATGCAGATCCATATCATTGATCTCTCTCCCACCCTCGCCTCTCCCTCCCATACTCCATTTTTCATATTCAATGAGTGACTTGTAGATTTGGCTGCTCGATACAGATATGTCTCAATTAAGCGCAGGCAAGGGTCTGTATTGACATGTACGTGGACTAGCTGAGTAGCCGAGCAGCACTGAAGGCAACGGTCAAAAAGTACAAGCTGACATTCAAAAGGAATTTCTGGTGAAGATTTAAAATTGTTTATTTCTAAATATACTTTAATTTTCTGTTCCTAGAACAAACATAACATGCAATATATCATTTAATAGCCCAAAAACTCACTTTTAAAATGGTATGCAACTAATTTTGGAACAAAATTTCACATTTTTCAGTAGTTTCACAAAGAACATTTAGAAAGTATATTTATACTGCATCCCATTTCTTCCCTCACTCTCAACCTCAACCTCAACCCTCCGCCTTCTGATTGCATGTTCAAGTGAAAAGTAGTGGCGCCCTAATTCAAGTGACTGTTTAATGCCCTTTGACCCCCTCCCAGTACAGTTATAGAATGCATTTCCTTTATCAACATCAACATATATGAGGGAAAGAAAGGCTCAAACAACACCATCCTGACAAAACTCAATATACGTCTATATTTAACTGGGATCTGTGGTTGTATTCAAACATAATAATTTAATGCCATTTCTCCAGAGGCTCCTTTAGAGACACTCTTGAGGGAAACGTCCTAGATTGGCAACCTCACAAGCACCCAGTGGTGAGGAGTTCATGGGTCAAAGCCACAACTTCCAGACAAAAATAGACTTGCTAAACCTGAATCTGGAATCTGAAGGGGGCACAGCCAGAAGTGTGTCCCAGCGCAGCCCACTGGATCCAAGCAGCTGATGAGATGTGGTTTCCTCAGTCTCTGCTGTCAAACTCCCCGCAGCACCTGAGGGAAAACAGAGCAGCCTGGGAAAAGAGAAAGTGGGCCAGTGATTGTGTGTTCGAAGGAGGGGTACAACTACACAGCGAGTGTGAATGGAATACTGTTTAGTGTGGGTGTTTGCTTTTAAGACATTCTTTGGCAATTATTGTTTTAAATTGCAATGCTAGATTTGTCTGTCTCAGGAGGGTAACACCAGTGTATTTTTTAATCTTTGTATTTATTATTCATATCGCCATTAATGCTGATGAAAATCCAAAACAAACTGAAGTATTTGCTGTATTCAGAAGCTCCTATCAATTCAGAGATTTAAAAGATTTGAAAGATTAACATAAACCATCATTTTAAACAAAGTGTGCACTGCACATTAATTAAATAAGCATAGCTCCAATTCAATTCTGTTCAACTTTATTGTCATTATGCTTGTGTACAGTGAATCATAGTCTTTTCATTCCAAGACAGTGGCTAGTTTTTACATTTATCAACTACTTTATTTATTCAGTATAATCCTCAAATGTCAACATGTTGAGTTACTGAGCTAAAGAATTTGAATTAGTATTTCCTCTGTGTTATAAAAATGTTATATCATATCAACACAAAAATAATTTTAAAAAATGTATTTACAGGACGTTGGTAGGTTGTGAAGCACTGGTGTATTTTGAAGTGTATTATAGAGCAGCACAAACAACACAGAACAAACACCAATGCATCATGTGAATTAAGTATTTTGTGCATCTACCTGGTTACCAGTTTTTCTGTGTCTTACTTGGACACAGAAGTCAGACCAAGTTGGAGAGGAACAAAGAAAAGAAGAGTCGGTCTTCATCCAAACCCTCCAGCCAAACATAAAGGGAGCGCTGGTTGAGTAAAATCTAGGAATGTGCCATCTTTTACGAGGGGGAAAGAAGAGAGTAAAAGCACTCTGCTTCATAAAAAGCACATATATACATATATTGGATAACAACATCTCACTGTAACTCGTAAATCTCCGAGCTGGGACTGTAAAAGGGCCAGGATGAAAGACCTGATTGGCTCATTTTGACTGATCCTCGGTGGAGTTTTGCCTGTGGACAGACGATTCTGGCAGACGCTGGGGAATTCACTGTTAGCCGAGTGTTAATATTAACTGTCCATAACAAAAGAGTGTTAGTCTGAGGAGAAAGGTGGTGTAGCTTGACACTGCGCAGACACCTGTATGATATCACGGCTGAAGGAGTGTACATTGTGTATGTCTACGGTTATAGGTTACACTGTAAAACATGTGTTATGTCTTTCACTTAGACTATATAGACCCTGTGCAGGACTTTATAGTTCATTTACACTCATATATGGTCTGACTGGGTTTTTGGCTCAAATGTGAGTGTACAAAATCCAACTTCATACCACTGTGCATCTTAACGTCTCTGTACAGTATTATTATGATGAAACAAAGGCAGCACACGTTTTGTTTAAACAGCAGAATTAAGTTATATTTCTGACTGCAGATAGATAGATAGATAGATAGATAGATAGATAGATAGATAGATAGATAGATAGATAGATAGATAGATAGATAGATAGATAGATAGATAGATAGATAGATTGTTCCAACAACGAACAAGTTTTTGAACTTTCCCAAAAATATCCATCATCATATTCATCTATAGTTCAGAATATGAAACAATGAGACATGACGTTGGCTGCAACTCCTCATTCTGACCACTCTTCACTCTTCACACATCCTCACTTCAGTCCCCCTTTCCTGTTCTTCCTCTCTTTCCAATCTTCCTCTCCTCTCTCTCTCTCTCTATTTCTCTCTCTTTTTTTTACAGGCTTCAGGAATGCGAGGTCTCCTTAGTGATTTATAAACATACACATAATAAATGGGCGGCTGTAGTTTAAGCGGTGATGAAGCATTCTCTCTCTGGGACACAGCGCTGGCCTGTGTGTGATTTAAAGGGCTGACATTTATGGCTTGCAGGCCTATTATTCAGAGTGACTGTCTGTGTACAGACCAGCGTTTTACAGCGGCTACGCAGAGGTGAGCCCAAAACTAAGCTAGTATCTGACACAGGCTAAACATCCAGTAAGAATACTACAGTAACATATCACGTGGTGCTAAAGCGGTGGATGCCTGACAAGACTATGTGGCCATAGCTTCAATTAATGTTTCAGCAACCTAATCTCATGGCAATAGACAGGGATTTATATGTCGGATTTCACACAATTCTGAATTCTGTTTTCTACTTCCTTGAAATTATCCCAGCTACACTGATGTGCATGTTTACCATAACTGAGAATATGGTTTAACGCACTGTGTAACAGTGTGCTTACAGCAGTTTAACATAGGCTGGTTATTTAATCATGAACTGGAAGCTCTGTTGTGCTGTTCTGGTGTATTGTCTCGCATCCTGCATTAATTATGAATGTTTTCGATTTGATTGCGGTGCAAAGTAGGCCCAAATGATCTCTTTCACAGTTAACTGTGCTACTTTGTTTTCACATAACCCATAACCTGTCTGCCTGCCACCAACGTGCAGTGGATTGCAATCGACGACTCAGTGGCCAACATCACTATCTGTCCAAGATAATAGATGACAATAATGGGAAACTGTCCCTAAGCACTCGTTTGGAGTCTTCCTGCCCATTTACTGATACCCTTCATATTTAATTCCCCTCCTATAGCCAGGAAAACAGACACTTTAAGTCCATCTAGAGGGAGCACATTTACAATAAAAGGCCAGCTGAATCCTCGGCTCACGTTTCCTCCTAACTGTGGCAGGACATAAACCTTCGAGCCAGACCTCATTTTCTCGGCGCCATCTCCCGGACACTGCTACAAAAAAATCAATAAGGCTGCACACAATCCTCTTAACTTTGGAAGCCATTGTGAAAATGTCTTTGTTGAAAGAATATGGGGAATATTTTTCTTCTTCTTGGCTTGTTTTTTTGTGTCACTCTGATTTCCTTCTAATGGTCAGAAGGAGTGTAGGCCCACCACTTGTTGCTAAATTAGCATCTAGCTATGTGTTCTGCTCTTATGTTCTTGACACAGGTCTATGACACAAGCAGTCTGTTGTTGTGCATTATGGTACTGTAACTCAATTCCTCCTTCTGAGCAAGGAGAAATAATTCAATCGTGTTGCAAAGATAAAGATGCCTGAAGCAGGGTGGAGAGATCTGCTCCGCCTGTATCAAGTTACACTCTGGAGATTAGCGCGTAGCATGTAGCGTTTAGCTGGTAGCTACACTGAATCAAGGCTGACTGTGATTCACATAGTCAATAAAGCAGGTTGGCTTATTGCATCACACTGTTCACATAGGTTAAACTGTCACAACATAACACAAGTGCTTTCATAAAGAGTGCCTTCCAGGCTTAGTCGGCTTTGTCTGTGTGATAAAGTCTGACACATCCACAGGGTTTGAACGTTGCTTTGGGAAAGACGTCAGAAAATGGATTCTTCTATTTGGTGATTACAGATTAACAGATATACCAAAAGATAGGTGAGATAAGATAAGATAAGATTAAGAAATACTACAGGATGCATTAGGCACAAAGGATGCTCTGTAAATAAATTAGATAATGATATGTGAGAATTTCACATGAATAAAGTTCTCTTTTTGCCAGTCATCATGACTGAACCGATAAAGGAACACCACCTCCAGAAAATCATTGATCAACAGAAAATTGAAGCCACAGTATGAGCATCGACAACCAGTTTCACCAAAATTCACAAGCCTATTACACAAGCCAAAATTTACAATCCCTTTGGAAGCTGCTCCATCTGTGATCCAAATTTAAACGTCATCAATATGATCAGTTAGAGACACTTTTGTCAAGGAATTGACCATTTATAGAAAACAGTTATGCAGTTAGATTTAGCGGTAAAGGCTCTGCACATTGAGGGGCCAACAAGAACTCTGCTGGGAGAACTAATGTCGTTAGTACACAAACATTTAATCTTAGTTCAACCAACAATAGCAAATGTTTAGAACAAAAGGAGGAGGTTGGGTTGGTGGAGGGAGCTGCGGCAGTAAACATCACTGGCATGAGAAGTGTGGTCATAATGGCTACACTGTACTCCCGCATATGACTCAGCGCTCTGCTTTAACCAGTGTTTTGCTCCATTAAACCTTTGTCAACACTAACAATAAAGGGAAACCCCCAAAATAACCCAAAAAATCAAGAGCAAATACTTTAAGAAGGCTTTTAATATTGTATATGTTACATCTCCATAGTGACTGCAAAAAAGCAATGTGATAGGCCTTTTCACAGCAGACATTCTCACATGTAATAGTTGGGAAACCACTGGTGTAATTAATAAAACAATTAATGTCTATGTTTCTAATCAGTGTCATGGCTTACTGATACACCTTATGGAACAGAGCCATCATTAATGTTATTAGCTACAACTGTGCATTTATTGTTATGAGAAGTCAAAATGTCATTTAATAAAAAATACATACATATATAATTACTGACCAACAGTATAAGTGGCATCAGGACTTTTCAAACTGCTGTCTGTTGACTGGGATCATTAAATCCTATTTCCTAGATTTTGCAAGTGATGAAAAAGTAATTAAAATCAAGTTCAGTGCTAAAACTGCTAAAACTGACCTATCTAGTAGCTTATATAAATAATACATTTTAAGCAGCCAATGACGTACATTTTGACAATATCCTTGTAAACCTTGCGTGGAATGTGTAAGATCTTGAAAGGGGAGAAAGAGCTATATATGTGTGTGAGCATGTACGTCTTTGTGTGTGTGTGTGTGTGTGTGTGTGTGTGTGTGTGTGTGTGCGCATTTTCCCCCCCAACAGGCTCCCTTCAATCTCTTGCACTCTCAGCATCTATTGCCTTCTGCTGTACATCACTGTGACAGCAGAGACTCTGGGTGGAAGAGGTCTTCCAGGTTGCCTTATGTGATGGACAGGAATAGTCTGGAATCCCCAAACGGAAGTAACCTCACATTGACCTCTTCCAGTCATGACTTTCATGACCCCTCAACTTATAACCCTTGACCTCTGGTGCCTGATTCTGCAACACATAAACAGAAGTGGGTCAAAATTCTCATGAAACAGCTGCCTTTGTCTTCATGTAGCTTCTATTTATATCTGACTTTAGGTGTTTATTTCCAGAATAAGCTACCTACATTTACAGTATCTGTACTATCAGTATCTTTTTTCTCTATAAAATACTTACGGAGTATCTAGTATCTATCTCTTGTAAGTCTTGCTTACATACTAGATACTTGTGTCTTTGGAAATTGAATTACAAATATTTGAAGTAACTAGGGATACTTTTTTCAACTTTTGTTCGATTTGATAATAAAAAACTTAATTTTTGACCTTTATGAGTAAGCCTGTGCATTGTTTCATAAGCATGTCTACAGAAATGATTGCTTTACTTTTCAACCAATACAGTAAACCTCTCTTAGCCCATAAAGGGTTAAAAAGCAATATGTATGCTACAAACAGAAGCCACTTCTCCCCAGAGCTGTGCAACGGTGATATTCCTTTCCCCCAAAATAAACAACAATGCAACCAGAAGTGGCACATAAATTAAAGTGGCAGCGTGATTGATGACTCAGAGAACAGCAGAAAGGGTGTTTTTTGTAGATAGGGTATATGCATGTAAACAAATGCACACATATATATTCTCATGCACATGTATACACACATAGACACACAGATGATACAAAAACAATCATACACACACGCACATACACACACAAGTCCAGACACCATTTGCCATGTGTAACCACATCAATCCAAAACCCTCTGCAGCATCCTAAAATACACCCTTGAGAGCTGGTGAGAGGGAAAATTACAACAGAGAAAATGTGTTTGCATGTTTTTATGTGTCCATGTGTGTGTACTGTACCCCAACCCCACATCCTCTAAATGAGCTCCATGCAATATTAAAGGATGCAAAATTAGTCTGCGAGTGAGGACACGCTTGGAGCACCACTGGTGACTGACCTACCAAGGGCACCATGGGAAATAAGCGGACTGGGCATGCAATTGCAAGACAGACCAGTGAATATTGTTTTCCCCTACCCAACCTATCCATCACTTACTCCATAACATGTTAATTCTCCTCTAGACCAGGAGCCATCCACAGGGGATACCTATACAACCAGAGGGGGTGATGGACATATTGACCATATTACCATGGCAACCATTTACAATCTACAATCTTGTCAAACTCTGGGTGTGTTTTACAGTAAATGGTCACTACTTTGGTGTAGTGAACCAATAGCCTACACAGGGATTTGGATTTGGGGCACTGATTAGTGATTCAATAAACACTGATGAGCAAAGAGCAAAACAATTCTGAAGCAGAACATCAGCAAAACCTATCTGCCGGATATCTTGAGTCAGCATTTGTTCTGATTAGCCATCCTTCCATATTTGTTTCCTACCCAAATGTGATGCACATTCAAAATGGCAACCATGGGACTAATTTCTTAAATAAAGTTCGAAATATTGTGTGTTCATGAACACACAATATTTGCAACATGAACAGTGTTCATGTTGCAACAGCAGAGAGCCCCATAAAACTCTCACGAGTGTGTGCTTGTAACGGCATGAATGTGAAACAAGTCAGCTATCAGAGCTGGTTTTAAGTCTCAAGGGGCAAGTCCACATCAAGTCTCCAGTCTGTGAGAGCCAGTCTCACATCAAGTCTCTGAATGCTGACTAGTAACTACTAGTGATTAGTAAATGACTTGGCATTGGAGCATTTTTTTCAAAGCTGTGTTCTTTCTGCAAGATCTTTCAGTGCATAGGTCATATATCCAACGTGTGTTGACATGCAAGGCTATATTGTTCCAGGAATCAAGTCTTAAGTAAGTCAAGTCCCACAGCAAATGAAATCTCAGTCTCAAATCCTCATTTTTGTGAGTGGAGTCCAGTCTACAGTTCTGGTAGCAACAGAAAAGAGAATAAACATTTGGCTGATTTTCCCCTAATAAATAAATATTACAACAAAGTGCTAGTAAAGACTAGACTTGGATGGCATCAACGTAAGTAAAGTATTGGAAGTCTGTCATGGGGATCAGAGAAGGGGGTGGCGGGGTATTATAGGCCGAGGTCGGAGGAGCACTTAACACTGCAGGAGAATGTTTCAGGGTGTGGGGGTGTGTAGTGTTAACGAAGGGGGCAAGTCAGTATGAGATCAGCCCTCACCTTGGAACATGATGGGGTCTGGTTTTACTGCAGCTCTTAGTGCCACCGAGGTGGTGGGAGGACAGACAGACAGACAGACAGACAGACAGACAGACAGACAGACAGACAGATAGATAGATAGATAGATAGATAGATAGATAGATAGATAGATAGATAGATAGATAGATAGATAGATAGATAGATAGATAGATAGATAGATAGATAGATAGACAGTGAGGAAGGAGAAGGAGAGGCGGAGGGCGAGTGTACAGTCCAGCGCTGTCTTTTATAGCCCCATTCCAGCAGATGAGCAGCATCAATCTTTACCTCGCCACTGGGATAAGGCCTGGCTGCTGCTATCAGCAGGCTGGGGGGTGGGAGGGCAGATATAAAACACACACTAACACACACATACATACTGTACATGCATGCCTGCAGAGAGACAACAAGAATCATGCACACACAAGCTCACAGTCCATAGTTTCTC
The DNA here is from genome assembly GCA_008360985.2 of Macquaria ambigua. Taxonomy (NCBI): domain Eukaryota; kingdom Metazoa; phylum Chordata; class Actinopteri; order Centrarchiformes; family Percichthyidae; genus Macquaria; species Macquaria ambigua. The sequence goes on along the minus strand of VMKM01001262.1, from coordinate 83,932 downwards.
TATCACACACACAGGTACTATCTCTCTCCAGCCCTGTCTCCAAGAAATTATGTATAGATGCTATTATTTTGTTTTGCAACATATCTTTTAGGGAAACGTCCTTCCAAGATTAGGTTCAGTGGTAACGTTTTTCCAATCAAGGAAGGGCTATGTTCTTGTACCACACGCATGAGCAGGACTTGGACACCAGAGAACTGGGGTTTGCACCCTGAGTCCTGCATATGGTTAGGTTTAGGCAATAAAAGCACGGTGGTTAAGGTTAAGGAAAGATTGTGGTTTGGGTTAAATGTCAATTAAACCAAGTCAACAATCTTTCGCTAACCTTAACCAAGTGCTGGGAGTACCTAATCACAAACATGAAAAATGTTTATCATGCTTGAGATGCAAATATTGTATTGCAAGAGGAGATATTATAGGGAAAACAAATGAAACACCTTGTCAGTGAACGTTTTGCAGTTACATTTTCCAACTTGGCAACTTTCATTAAAAATGTTTTCTACTTATATCGATAAAAAATTAATTTCAGGCAGCATTATGTTTCTCTCTAAATGTATTTGCTTTTGCAGATTTGTAGAATATAAACATGAACAACACATGAACAAACATGTGTCCCTGTAAATGGACATGCAAAACAAGAAGAAGACAGATGTACAAGCATGCAGCTCATTCACACACACTGACATTGAGAGGTAACATTTCGGTAATAGACAAACAAACTTCACAACATGCAGGAAGAGAAATGTTGTCATGTGTGGAGAACATTTTATCACGTATCAGCGTCATTTTCAAGCACAACACATCTTTAGTCAAGAACATACATGTGTTATTTTCCACATTTGTGTACATGTAGCAAATTAATAAAGCAAGAGGGATGTTGGTATTTGTGTGTGTGTGTGTGTGTGTGTGTGTGTGTGTGTGTGTGTGGTGGGGTGTTAGGTGTGGGGAGAGGGAGGGAACCAACACACAGCAAAATAGAAAATGTTTTGAATTATACATTCCTGCCATCAGTGACAAATTGAGAGAGGGATTTGTCATAAATCATAAGCATGCTGCACTGCCTACCAAGAGAATTGCTTGGTGGGCAGCAGCCTGAGATTTAGGAGTGTGTTGTTGCCTAGTCTGGAGCCCCAGCCTGCAGCCACACATCAACCAGCTACTCTCCTATGAGGTATACGTTATTTTCAACACATATCAGCTGACAGTGTAAGGGGAAAAGTATTTGTTCTTGCTTAATTTTTTCTGTAGCGTTCTTTTGTCACCACAGCAGTTTATGTACAGATTGTTTTTATGGTTTCCCACATTCTTTTAAAACATTGTTTGCAACTCATGTAGCAATCAGTTATATACTTCTTATACACTAGACTTATTTCTAAAATGTGCCAGATCATTTTTTATTTTTTACAACCGTTTCTGCTGCATTTTGAGAGTTATTTTTGTATTACTCCGCAAAAAGCACATTTGAATTACTGTGTCATGTTGTTGCACTATTTAGGATTACAGCTGTCAACCCAATTACGGTAACTATTTATTTACAGCCAGGTGTAAACCACAGTAAATTACTCATGGACCCACATTTCTACATTTGGGTGCACTAGTTTTTCAGAGTAAGAAACCATAAAACTAGAAATTTGTTTCTTTGTTTCTTCAGAATGGTACAAAAGATGGTTTGGCAAAGTATTGGAAGAATCTCAGTTTTGTTTTAAAGTCTTTTTTTTCAAGCTATAATGGCAATGTGCATGTGTGATCAACTAATGCTGGTTGATTTTTTTAAATAATCATGATATGGAGTGCAACTTTGCAAAGATAGAATTTCTCAAGAGATATTAAAATGTCATCTGCAGAGGATGTGAACAATGACTTAATATAACAAAGACACACTTCATAGATGTGGTAGTATTTTAAGACATAAGTCTTTAAAAATTATAACACAATAAAAAGGATGGTTTAGCATTTTTTCAGTGTATTGTACTCCGAAAAGTGACTCTCTCTACACATACACAACAGTTAGCCCACAGGACAAAACAACATCTGCCAAAAATCGTAGAAGCTACATCTGTGCATACACCACAGCAGCCCGTTCATTCTGTTTAGGCTTATGTACAGTGGTGTCTTTTTTCCCCAGCGGTATGTTTTAGAAATGCTGGAGAGACTCTGGACAGTGTCTCATGTCTGGAGCATGTTCTATAGGCCAGACACACCTTTAGACAAAAAGCGTGTAAAGCTCACAAAGAGGTGGCCAAAAACATAAGCAGAGGAAGACAGACTCCATCCATCATGGCAACTAAACAAACATGAGCAGGGCGAAGGAACGGGGCAAGGCACAAAGAGCAGAGATGACCACTGTGTTGTAAGGTGTGTGTGTGTGTCTGATGCACACATCTGCTGGGAATCTGAATACTATGGTAAGATGACCAAGTTATACTGTATGTTTGAATGTACGTCTGTTTGTGTGTGTGTGTGTGTGGTCCCTGCATCTGCTGTGAATGTGAATGATAAAATTAAGAGTGTGTAGGGTGGGAATGTAATGGTCAAAGCGGCATCTGATTGGGTTAAAAATGATGTATGATTAAAATCAAAGACGTAAATAACGTACACCATGTACGGAAAATGAGGCCCATTTTTGTGATATGAAAGAATAGAGGTGACATGACAATAAACATGCAATTGTTTGACACTGAAATAGTACAGCAGACAGTAAGTCCATCAGTCCCTAACTTATGCCAACAAGGATTTGACTAAGAGAGAAGTTTTAATCATCACTCACAGTTTTCCTGTTCAATATTACAAAAACCTGCCACTAATCCAAAACGCAAGAGTCTGCACACTGAAAAATTGCAATAATAAATGTATTTATCACCACAAACAAGTGACATTTTAAGCTGTGTGTTCTTCATTGATTGGGTTTCACAAGATTGATCAGTTTCACAAGTTGTGTGAACTCTATTCTGCAGATAAAAAGCTACATAAACTAAGCTGAGGTGAGTTTACCCCCCCTCCACTGCATATATGGTCAGTCAAAAACAAGGCACCCATGATGACACGCACACTAGGGTTTGAATGTTGGAGAGGCTGAGGATCTCTGGTTCCCAGCACTCAGTGGTCCACACTGAACGTCTGTTGTCAATAAATAAATCACAGATGAAGTCAGACTGCCGTATTTACACAGTGATTAAAACTCACGAGCCGAGGCGCTTAAACGAACCTAAACAAAACAAATGAGTGCAAAGGTTTCCCACACATGTGTACTCGCAAGGTACACACGTGTACGTGGACAAACGCTGAGCTAATCTTAGAAAACTACTCAAATATGTCCCCTAAAAACTCAACTTTTCTCTTTTTTTCTCATCACTATAGACACTAGAAAATTACAGACAAATCAAAGCTTTCATTTTTCTTACACACTGTTTTTATCTATCATTTTGCAGGAGAAAGAATTTATGACAGATTTTTGCAGTTCCTGCCATTCCTCCCAGAGCCCTGTCCAGGACATTACCATTAACCAAAATTAGATTATTAACTATCATTAGCATCCTGTAGCTGTTTTCCTGATTCATCCAGGCAAAGCCAAATCTCAAGCAGCTGCGACAGTGGCCTAGAAACCATGTAACATGACAGGATACCAGCGAGGGAGTGGATCTGACATTAGTGAGTGCAGCTGTCTCACTGCTGTTGAGGAGACAGTTTGTACTTTTATTTATGCTAAATTCCAACACCCGTGTGTAGGGGTACATTTCAGTTGGGGGAGATGGTAAACTCTTCCCTGTGAAAGCTCTACTGTGCTATACCAAGCCTGGGTTGGGCGTTTGATTCCCACTAGGGCACGCAAATGCACTCATGAGGCTCTTTTGAAGTTTTCAGGAAAAAAAAAAAATCAGTGATCAAATGACACTTCAGATTATTTCTTGCAGTAAAGAACTTCTACAGATCACTAGTAAAGATGAAAATATCGAGGCACTGCACCCGGTTTTATCCAAGACTTTTTCTAGGTTAATCAAACATATTGCTCAAAAATGTAATTCTGTTTCTATTGAAGAACTGCTGCTAAAAGTCTCCATAACTTCCAACCAGGCTGCCACCTCCTGAGACGGAATTTGATGAGAAATGCACAGAGCTTCGAATAAACGTCCCTGGGTAAATAACTGACTGCAACACACAACACGCCTCCAAACCACCCAACCCCGGATCCCCCTGACTCAATCGCCGCTCGAAGCGTCATCCAAGAGCACCGTCTCGCTAACTATCAGAGGGAAAATCAAATATTTTGTTTTGAGCTTCACTAATATCAGCGTTTTTTACTCCACCCCTAATGGCATTTTTATTGATCGGCTTCTTAATGGCGGGCCCCATATATTTGACGGCGCTCATTTAAAGTAGAAGTGAGTAATAGCTGTCTGAGGGAAGGCCGTAAAGCTGCATGTGTGTGTGTTTTTTTTTTATCTTAGTCCGTCATTGGGAGTACGGAAGGAAGGGAAGAGATGAAGGAGAAAGAGAGGAAGGAAGAGAGGGGAAGAGATGGAGTTTTTAATTTACTGAGCACAGGAGAGCAAGGGGAAAAAGGAGAGAAAGTGCGAGCGAGGTGGAGTAGGAAAAAGGGAGCCTTTAGGAAAGAAGGTGAAGGATACGCAGTAAAAACACATTTTCCATACCTAACAAAATTTGTACTAAAGCATTTCTGCAAACGCAACCCGTTTCACCTACACACACTCATACATCACCTCCATGCTTTCGCAAACAAACCTCACAACCCCGATTCTCTCCCCTCCTTCATCTCTCTCTCTCTCTTTCTCCATCCCTCCATCTCTCTCAGGTCATCAGCGAGCGAAACCACAACAAAGGGGGGCCGTTGCCGCGGTGACCTTGGCTGTGACATCATGTGGCGGCAGAAAGAAATGAAGCCATTAGGCCGAGGCAGTGCTTGCCCATAAATCAGACTGTTTCCAATAAGCTGCCTTAATGGTCATCCATCACCCCGCCAGCCAGCGCCCTCCGCACCCAACCGCCTGGGGAACGGCCACAGGGAAGTAAGGGAGGGGGGGGAGTAATAATGGGGGAGAGAGAGGAGAAACAGCCCGGGTAAAATCTGAGGAGTACGGGAGGAGAGAGGGGAAAGAGAGGAGTAGTAGGGATGTGGGAAAGACAGGAAGGTGAGAAACCAAGCACAGATAAAGGAGAACAGAGCTGAAGGAGAGATGTAGATAGAGGAGAAGGGGAAAGAGAGATGGGGTAAGATGGAGGAAAGTGGAGTCAAAATGGGGTAATGACTGAAGAGGGCAGTTGAAGAAAAGAGAGGGAGAGACAAAGGGAGCAGAGGAGGGAGACTGAAGGCTCAGAGAGGAGGAAAGATGTAGGTAGGACAGGGGTTCCCAAACGTTTTCAGCTCGAGACCCAAAAGAGAAATTTGGTTTCTCCCCGGGACCCAAACTTAAAAAAATATATCATGAATTGCCAAAACATCTACATTTATAAACTACTGATAAAGAACACAACAAACCATGAATGCCTTGAATGAGACAGAGAGGTGGATGACAGAGAGGATATTATTATTAAAAATCACCACTCTCACTAGTCACCACCACATTAGTCATACACACACACACACACACACACACACACACACACACACACACACACAGAATTTCTTACATTTGTCCGGCATGGAAACTAACACACATACACACTAACTAGGTTAATACAAGCGTAACACACACATTACTGTCTTTTCCACCATCAAAATAATGTTGAATAAATGCACTTTGCTGCCTAATCCACATTAGGGACGAGCCTGCGAGTCGGGGACGGGGGGGACGCAATCACGGCTAGCAAGATAACGTCAGCAATCGCAGCTAACACTCAACGTTACCTCAGTCAGAGAGCACGAACACGTTTTCAGGTCCTGGTGCGTGAGAAAGGGTGGAGGGCTAAACAGCCCCGCACACAGCATCTCTCAGCTAAACAGACCAGCGACCCAATAAAAACAGATCTGTGACCCATTTTGTGGCCCCGACCCTAAGTTTGGGAAAGACTGAAGTAGGAGAAGGAAGAGGTTTAAGGAGAGGGGACAGAAATGGGGAGCAGGGAGGAAAATGGAGAAGGGATAGAAATTGGGGTGGGAAAGGGTAGAGACAGAAGCGCCCCATATCGAGGGAGGAAAACAGGGAGCGGAGGAGACAGGAGAGACGGTAAAGTGAGAGAAGGTAGTGGTGGGGGGTCATGGGGAAAGACAAGGGGAGAGAGGACGAGAAAGGCAAATATCAGAAGAACAGAGGTACACTGATCGCTGAGAGAGGAGGAGAGGTCAGGAAGAGATAAAGTAGCACAGCAGAGAGATGCAAGGGAAAAAAGAGAAGATTAAAGTGGAGGAGAGAGCAGGCAAAACAAGATGAGGGCGGGATAGCAGGAGAGAATTCAAGAGTGTAAATCCAATGGAAAAAGGAGAAAGCCTTGGTAACGAAGGGAGTGAGGAGAGAAGGGAGAAAGCACAGAAAGGAAAAGACATCCGCTGTGTTTCCACCTAAATGTGTTATACAAAAATCTCATATATTAAATTAGATGTCCAGATGCTTCATAGTCCCACAGTGCCAGGCTAGGTGTAGAGCATTAACTGCTGCTGTGCACCTATGATAACCACATAACCTAATTCATTCAGTACATTGTCAATAACAATAGATCAACTCTATGCATTTCTTTACTGCATCTTTCCAACCCAAGACAATTGGTTAAGGTTTGGTATATTTTTGGAAGTCTGTGATGTGGACTCTGGTCTCCTGCCTGAAAGTCACATGTGCTACACGCCCATCCACCACCTTTCAACCACCACCAACTTCCACATCCTTATATTTGCCTTGCTACCTCCCACGTTGGCACTGGACATCAACTGTGGGGTACAAAATTGTCCAATGTGGATGTAATTTCTAGGTTGGTCTTTCAGCATCATATAGTGACCTGTTAGGTAGCATCTTGGTAAGCATTAGCTGACCTTAAAGCCCGTATGTGTAGACTGTTTATGTAATTATAGTATCAATCATTTTCTAATATTGTATTGGTTTTTAAGTTTGTAGAAAAATGATACAGTCCCGATGGAAATTTTTTTGACACTATCAGTGAGGGACACCAAAGTCGGAAATCTTTTAAAATTCTACACATACTTCTACATCTGACAACACATTGTACAAGTTCTGTTCGAGCAACCTTTAGTCACCAGCCAAAAAGATGTGGAGGTCAAGAGCCCAATTCAGGTCAAACTCTTTCATTAAAAAGATAACATTTCATCAAATTCTTTTCTTTGTCTTCATGAGTTGCATTTTTGCCTCAGTGGAAAAATGAAATCATCACTAAATGGCAGAAATATAATTTATGAATGTCAGGTAGGCATGCTATTATGGCCTTTAGGTGGTGCATTTAATATTTCAACTTTTATTCTGTTGAATGCTGTAAAATGTGTCAAAACAATATGAACTTCCCTGGTACTAACTGATAGTTTTTCCACTTTTCTTGTCATACTTGAATTCATTTGCTACTTATAACTATTTCTTTCCTCTGGGTGCATTTTCTACTCATGTAGCTCCATATTCCATTCATTAACATATTTATTTTTGTCCAACAAAGCTGACAGCATTTAATAAATTGCAACATTTAAAACATTAGTTAATATTTACTTGACAATCAGATGGAAAATTACAGCAGTTAGACAAAATACATATATAAAAACCTACAGAGTGAACAGAAGTATATCACATGTAGACATCCTTGTGCTGTGGAAACATTCACGTTTGCCAAACCCCAAACCCCTGGTAGCTAACCATGGCAGCAGGAATTACTCCACACACTCCCAGTAGTCATGTCATCAGGAACCTGGTGTAACCGGTACAGTTTGTAGCCCACACCACACCGGCCTCGTGCTGAAAGCTTCAGTGTAAGTTATGATGCCTGTAGTCTGCAATTGTGGTTCAGCATTCTTACGTTCTCTTATTGGTTTGTTTTCCTTCCTTTCTTTGCTATATTTGCTCAAGGTTTGTTCCTGATCCCGGCCTTATTTTCTAAATATTGTGACTCGCTCTTGTTCTCTCTTCACTTCATATCTTATCATTTTATTTCCCTTCGCCGCCGCTCTCTCCACTCCATCTTTCTTTTCTCTCCTCCCTCTCTGTGAGTGTGTGTGTATGTGTGTGTTTGACCATATTCTCAAGGCAAACGAGAGCCCATTTTGGCCAAAATCAACTCACCCAGAAGTCACTTTACAACCCGTGCTCTTATGAGCCCTGTAAATGCAAGCTGAAGAATGATGTGTGTGGCGCGGCTCTCCTCTTAGGTTTCCCCAAGTACAGAGGCCAAATTGTTTTCACTAGGCACTACGAGAGGCATTATCCATCATTTTGAATGAGCTCTGTAATTGGGATTATAGGAGCAAAAGTGCAAAAATTGACTTTGAGAGTGATAGCATTACAAGTGGGCCTTTCAGATGAAATAAGAGGGTGAGTGTGTACTGTATGCCAGTGTTTTGGCACATGTTTGCTTAACACTGTGTAGCTGTGTGTGTGTGTGTGTGTATATGCACATTTTGAGTACCATGTTTTTTGTATTGCATGTGTGTCTGAAAATATATTAATTCATGTCTCTATGTTTTTGCATTGTGCAAGCATATACAGGCCCTCTGGATCTTGTGTCTGCATACACTGTATACCGAATATAAGTGTGTATATTTGTATTGTACGGTTTAATACTCAATGAGGTGTACGTTTACTTTGGTTGATTTTTTGCTTCCATTACAATCGTGGTACGCACACCTTTTAGAGTATTATCACGCTTAAACCATGGCCACCTGCCAACAAACTGTAATATGTATTCAGATAAAAGAAATTTTAGTTGTTCATTTAATTATATCACAATTCTTTTTTGTTATCATAATGCTGCATTGGAGCCTTGTTGACAGAGTGGGAAGAACAAGAAAACCCATCGTTATTCCAATTTGGGAGCATTCACATGGTCACCCCCACTGCTAGCCTTGTAGTCACACCAGATAAATGTAAATTAAACCCAATTCAGCTCATTTTATCATGTTACATATTTGTAGAGTTAACAAGTGAGACCAAATACAAACCAAGAGTGTATAGCTCATCTGTAATTAGCTACATTGATAGCATTAATATTGGACTTTATTTAGATGGCTTTTTGAGTTAGAGTTAGAGATATTGCAGCTGTCAGAAATTCCCAATATCACCAGTGAAGTATCACAATCACAACTAGGAGGCTGACGTGAACGGTTTTTCCCACGTGGCTGCTCACAATTACTGTTTGTGCGATATGAGTTATACTCTCCACTACGAGAAATTGAAGGAATCAGAGTAGAAAATTATCAGTGGTCATAGTATAAGTACATTTCTTCTCTTGTGTGTATTTTTTTGTCTGCAGATGTATGTAGCTTAAGTGTGCCTGAACCCTGTTTTTGTGTGAGTGTGTGTGTGTGTTTTACTGAGTGCTCTTCTGTGGAGTGTGTGTACAGAGCAGGCAGGCAGACAAACACCAGCCCAGCGGGTACTATTTTATTCATGGTGGGTAATCCCTGCTCTGCACCTCCTTAATCTGCTGCCATGGAGTGTTTGCCCAGAGTTCAGCTCCACTCCACCTCCTCTTACCCGCTCACAATTTTCTTGACTTTCACTCCGTCTCTCAGGCTGTTCAGTCCAATTCTGATTTCTCCCCTCCCATGCGACAGAGATCTGATGGTTTCTAATTAGTATAGCTTCATATTTTCAGTTTGTAGACGGGCTGTACACAGTGAAAAAATGACCTGCTGATGAAACTTTGGTTTGAACATTCAAATCAGAATGTCACCATTGCTGCCCTTTGGTTAGCATTCCTAGTTGGGGCAAACTTTCTGTGCGCAGAAAGATTTAGTGATATAGCCTGAAGTGTTACAGATCAATTCTAGAGACCAACAGATCAAATTTCATCAAGCATCAGTCAGAAAAGCCTTCAGTGTGTCATTAAGGTCTATAGTATGGAGACAGACCTACAGTTTGAGTGTAAATGTTGCCAAGCCACTGGCCAGCTTGATCTGTTGATTAGTTTTCCTGATTAATCAATTAAATTGTTATGTCTATAAAACGTCAGAAAATACTTAAAAGCTCTCAATTTGCAATGATGTGAAACAGAAAAATGCAGCAAATTCTCAAATTGGAGAAGCTGGAGCCAGCAGATGCTTGGCATTGCTAAAGATTACTGTAATCAATTGTGAAAATGTTTGTCAAATCATTTTCTGTTGATCCACTAACCGATTATTTGACAAATCATTTCAGCGATAATATTAGTCAGCATTAGCGTGAATAAGGACGAGTCACGAGAATGAAAAAGAAGACTAATAGCCAACGTGATGCCTGAATTCAGTCAAAACTGGAAGGAACAACCTTTACTGAAACGTGTTCAAAATAAGCAAAGAGTTGTAGGAACAAAAACAGATGTGATGTCTTTACTTAATCTGCATACACATGTCTTTTCAACATTGGTGCTGGTTTATATTACTATTGGATGTGGCTTCCATGCTAAAATACATTTGAACAGTGATCCAAAACTATCAGATGTGGAGAGCACCTTAGAAAAGAGCATTAAGGCTTGAGGCCTGCAGTGTTGGCTTTTACTGTATTTTCCCTCTTTCAACCACACTTTTTCCTTTCTCTCATCTCTCGAGGCACCAGTCTTCAGTTATTATCCCCCTCACACACACACACACACACACACACTGGGGACCTCAGTGGCCCTTCTCAGCTGGTACAGAGCCCCATATGCTCTAACTCCTGTTGTTATTGTTGTTGTTTGGCTCCCCGGCTCATTTGACGTGTGGACCCATGACAGTGTCCAGGACCCCTTCCAAGTCCTGCCTGGTGCCCCTTTGTGTGTGTGTGTGTTTGTGTGTGTGTGTGTTTGTGTATGTGTGTGCATAAATGTGTGTATATCAGTGAGTGTGTATATCCTCTTTGTCTGTGTGATACAGCACAATGATATGATGTGGTATCTATTGCTTTATTTGTGTTTGTGTATTTTTTAGGGTGTGTGTGTGTGTGTGTGTGTGTGTGTGTGTGTGTCATGTCATGGGCAAGTTTTACCATCAGTAGTAAATGTAGTTATTTATCTGTGTGTGAGTACGTGTGTGCTGTTGAACGTCTATCTTTCTGAGGACCTTGTGACATTTTTGGAAAGTGAACATATTTCGGTCCTCACCTCTTCAAAGGGCTGTTTGAGTGTTAAGGCTTGGTTTTAGGGTTAAGGTTGGAATTAGGTTTAGGTTTAGATTTAGGTTGGGGTTAAGGCTGAGGAATGCAATATATCAGCGAGAGTTCTCACAACTGTTTGTCTATGTGAGAAATCAACTCCTACAAAAAGTATTCACACAGCCCGATTTGGATGTGAAGCCACCCACGTTGCCACCACTCTCTCTCTCACACACACACACAAAAACACACAAAAACACACAAGAACACACACACACACACACACACACACACACACACATACAGGCACATAGAGTACAGTATATAAAAAGCAATATTTTAAATTTAAAAATGTCAGGTACCGATGATACTTTTACATTCACGTTAATACACGTTAAAACACTCACTCATTTGATTAATGTTTTGGCACGTGGGTAAACACCATATGCTACTGACAATAGCCGGGATAAAATTAATGCAAAACCAGAATATGATACACACAATGTGATTTTAGTGAAGGCATGCAAAATCTAATCTTACTTACCTTTTTTTTGGTCCACAGTAATATCCAGAACATTTTCTTTACAAAGCTACATGGGAACAAAGTATAAAGAGACATAAATAGGCTAAAGGGTGTCATCAAAATATGACCTTACAAATAATTTGTGCTACTGTTTGGAATTCTCCTGCATGTAAACACGGGGAGGGTGGGTCTGTACTGTGTTACATGTGATTTTTGGCCATCTGTCCTCTAAGCACGCCGCCCACATCGCCTCTCCACATTCTGATGAGCTACAAGGACACATTATCTCCACTTAGCCCTTCGCCACTTGGCAACTGCAAGAACCATAACAACCAGTCTTTATAAAAACCCACTTTAAGCCACAGCTCTTATTGCCTTTGGAACATGAGGCAACACACTCACGGCTTTCCAGACCTTCCTCCCTTTCTGGTTGTGCCGAGCTGCGCCCTTTCCAAGACCTCCTCCTCTAAAAGTCTTTGGTTTTCATCGCTGTAGAAATGTATTCAGGGAGACATTTATCAGCGAGCTGCCTGCCACCGGAGACCGCACTGGCGGCCATTTTACAGGCCTGGTCAGGGAGAACAGGAAAAGGGAACTTCACTGTAAGAGAATGACATTTACATGTATATTTACATTTATTCACAGCTGTTGTCGAATGGAAGCAACCCCAAGCAACTGAGCGGGAAGACTAGAAAGGTCACAGCCTGATGCATGCGTTAAGGCTTTATTAGCTTAGCTTTAGTGTTAGCATACAGTCAGGCAGGTTCTAGCTTCTACTATTCGTTTTGGAGATGGGAAAAGTTTCTTTGGCTCTGACACCTTGCTTCTTTAAACACAATATTTCTCCAACTGTTAAAGCATAGTAGAGCAGTGACATTCCTTTATTACACAGAAATTAAACATATTCATTTGCATATCTTAGAGAGAGATTCGTCCAAGTGGAGACTGTTTGAGAAGCAGTTATTTGAGAGCGATGCTTAGTGAGCTGCTCAATAGTTTTCTGAATTTCAGTAGACTTCATTGATACACATCATACAGCAAACAAAGATTTTCTATATTTCTGGAGCAAGTGGGGGCGCAGAAATAAGACAAGGAAGAAAATTCAACTTGTTTTAAAAAATATTAATACAATCAAGAGGCAGAACCTCTGGAGGAGTACGGGTTTTATTGTCTGGAAACACAGACTTGAAACTTGAAAACTAAACCAGCAAACAGGTTTTAAAAAAATTCAGGACCCTAACAGTTGTTTATCTTATTTTTAATCAGCTATGAAGTATTGAATATAAATACAGTATAATTATGTAGGAAGATACAGCTCAGACGGAGAGATTTGTTTTACTTTTGTGCCGTCTATTATTTCGTATTGGTGTCAGTTTTTCTCATTTTGCTGCTTCTCTCCTCATGTTAAATGACACCTTTGTGAAAGATGCAAACATTCAGTGAGAACCTTAAAAGACTAAAGTGACATTTCATAGTCTTATCTCAACATACAAGCGATAGAAACTGACTGCTGAGCCAAATGAATGCAAAACGCCTGCTGTGTTTAAGTCCGAGATGCTCATTTCCCTCATTTAATGTGTTAAGATGACATAATTACTTCTTTCCTATAAAGAACTGCAGCTGTGATAGTTCCCTCTTAATTACATTAGCTAACACGTTTTTCTACATTTAATAGTTCTCCCAAATAACATATCTTATCTCCAGAGATGCACATGGCAATGATTCAATTACAGAGTAGAGATGAAGAATTAGAAGAAGAAAAAACAGCGCTAGATAATGCAGTTGGCAAACTCTTGCTTCACCTTTTATATTTGAAATCTCTACACCCCAGTTTTCTATTTCTTTCTTTTTCTCATTGAACATCATTGTCTCTGGTCACTGGAGGCTGAAGATACAATTTTATTCAGTCTAATCCTGAGCTTTTAATGTCGATACGCCTGCACACCGCTTCCAACAACAGACGCTGTCAATATCTCTGCAGAAAAACTCCTGACAAAATGATAAATGACACCTATTCATAAACACACACGCATATCCATGCACATAAATACTGTACACACACACACACACACACACTGGCTTTTACACCCGCACACATATGCATATAAAACACACCTCCACCAGGTTCCCTTCAAAATTATCTTGGCCAAGTGCAGACGCTGGCCTTAGAAACCACATCCTCCACCCCCTCACCTCCAAACTCCCCTTCATGTCCCTCTCAGGAGCCAAAATGGCGTCCATAAATCAAGGAGCTAGATGTAATCTGCAGTGTCCAGAATGCAAGGGGCGAGGCTGCAGAGCATAATGCGACTGGTTCTCCATTGTCATTCAGACGCAGGCAGCAGCACAGAGAGCCTTGCCTGCACCTGATAAGGGTCCGCTCAGAGTGAGCCATAAATCACAGACAGTGCCAACGGTTACTCCACTGATTTCACACACTGAAGGAGAGACGGAGTGTGTGAGAGGCAGAGAGAGGGGAGGAATCGAGCACAAAGAGTATGGAGAAGGTGGTTTCGAATATGAGCGGTAGATGGCCAAAGATGAGGATGAAAATGTGAGCAGAAAGCAGAAAGAGAACACTTCAGAGAGGAAGAGGAGAAGAGAATGCCAGGAATGAGAGACGGTGTGGGAAGGAGGGAATATGAGGGAAGAGAGAAAAGGAGGGAGGGAGAGGGATGATAGATCTGCAATTTACTCCCTATCTCATCTGGCAAGAAGTTTCTCCACACAAAAGGCCTGACCTTCAGGAAATAAACACCTCGCTCTCCCAGAGAGCTCTGCTGATGTCTGCGCTGCATGTCAATTCCATCACCGGGTCTCAGGGCAGGACTAAAACGAATACACAGAGTTTACGGAAAATAAACTATTTTATCCAAAATAGTCCATGAAAATGGTTTCTGTGAGTTGCCTCATACTTTCTGTAAAACTTTTTGGCCATTTTGACCAGGTTTAGACTAATATTTTGGTTTGGTGATGTGTTGGTTATTTAAAATCAGCTAGTCAATGTTGTCATACGGACAATATGATGAAGGTTTCCCCCTGACCACAAACCAAAAAGTCCTCCAAATTAAATGACAAAATACGCCGACGTCCCTATCAGCAGGACAACATATTTTGTTACTGCTTTCCAAAACTGTTTAGTTTTTTCTGATCTTACACTGCTTGTAGTTAAGGTTTTGATGATCGTGGTCATGATTAAAAGAAACCGAGGTTGAACGTTGGTAGGAAACAGGAACCGAACTGCAGCCTCCCGGTCATAATTCCTATAGCCGTTAAAGGGCTTTGTCTTGAACGTCAACCTATTTTTTTTGTTGGCCGTTTGTTGAAACAACTGACGCTGTTGTTTTTTTCTCAGGAGAAAAGTCGTGGTCTAGTCTGCCCTGAATAAATGAAAAATATAAAGTATAGGCTGTGCTTTAACCCATTCTTAAAAATAAAAGGCCTGATGTAGGCTCTGTGCCAGATTGTGTATGTTGAATTAAGTGCCGACTTTTCCAGTAAATCAGAAGTAGCAGCGCACTCTCTCCACAAATAGTCTGAAAACTGCCACGACATTGCGTTTGTTTTTGTTTTGTAAAAAAAATATCCAAATGTTTAAATAATTACATGTTTTATATATTTACATTTGTTATTCCATACTGAGTAAAAATATAAGTAAAGTTAGTTAATGATTCACTTTCCCTTGAACAGATGTGGTCTTTTAAAATGCTTTATAAGAGCCTTTCTTGATGAATTTTATTAGATTAAGTTTCATAGGGGAGCTCTGGCATCCCATCATAATCAAGACACTGAATCCTAAATAAAATCATCCATCAGTTTTAGGTATATTTTATTATTTTATTGTACATTTTATCACTTAATATCCACATGTTTACAGCGTGCCTTGTGTTACTTCTAAATTCAAAACTAAATGTCAAAGTGAACGTCCTGAAGGCCACGTGAGCCAGCTTAAAAATCCACCTTTCACGAACAATCATAAAATCTACCTTCCAAACTGAAATCCTGGAGCCAAGTCAGAGAAATTCATTCAGCTCAGAGCGATCTTTCCTCCAGCTCTTCCATCTCGACAAGAGATTTCAGTCTTTGTGTCTCATCCTAATCACTCTACCCCCATCGCTCCACCTCGAGTGGCAGCTCTCACTCTCACCATAGCCTCTATTCAATCATCCCCTTATTCCTTATTCATATGCTAAACCCCTATAGCAGAGCCCCTTTGGCCAAGCGCACTGTGAGATAGATGTTAACATGTGTAATCCCCCATTAACGCATACGAGACAACGTATCCTCGGCGGACGCCCACTCTCCCCCTGGGATTAGCCCTCTGAGAGTGGAGGGGCTGATGGGTAATGGTTCAGAGAAGCTCCTCTCAGTTTCAAAAGGCTTCCTCCCTCCCGCCTCCTTCCCCTCCACCACTGGAGTTTGAGTTGAGATCACTGAGGGTAAGTGTGTTTGCCTGAAGGATTTAACTGATTGTGAGGAGTGATGGTATTTATAAGACACTCATTCGTTTCTATCTAAAGCCCTTCAGGAGCTGTTTGGATTTGTACTGTAACAACAAAAACAGCCAAATAAATGCTGCAGGTTAAAGAAAGCAGTTAATGTAGCAGTTAGCTTTGCAGCTCTCTCATGCTGGTAAAGCTACATAGTGTATGTGGATCTACTTGCAGTTTAACTGCCCTAGCTAAATAAGTGAAAAGTGCAAGAGTTTACAACCCTGTAGCACAAAATTGATATAACTTCATGGGACTGATATGGTTACTGATTAATAACAGTGATCAGTGTTGAGATGACCAGATTTCAAAACTACTTCCACACTCTTAAGTCTATTTTGGAAGCAATGTTGCAATACATTTATTTCTCAAGCCAAGAAAAACAATGACACAAGATTCTTGTAGCCTACAACAGAGCATACTAGGGTCCACAGGTAAAGCTCTGTACCAAACATCTCTTTAAAAAGTGCTTTTTTAATAACACGATATTCATAGGTGGTACCATCAGCTCCCTACTGTGGACTGCATGTATGTCTTCTTACAGCTGACACCATGGCAATGACAAGTGTATGTGATTGCTGTAAACCGAACCAAATACATTTTTATGCAACACCACTGTGATCTGGACCGCACTCAACATCACTGTATATACAGTTAAGTTGCCAGTTTATTAGGTACACCTAGCTTAAACAAACGCAGTACATACAACAGTCCTACAATAAATCCTACCTTCATGAAGGTTATAATGTTGTTGAAACTGTTTTAGAGAGCTGCTGATTCAACTGTAGGATCATTTTGGAGGCTGCAGTTTGTGGTACTGTTGAATTGTATTGCGTTATACTAAGAGGTGTTTCTTTTATTGTGTCCACCCCATTTATATCAATTTGGGTAGCCTAAATAACAAAGACACCTTTCTGTATAATGCAATTCATAATATAGGGCTGTTTATTAGACTGCATTAGTTAGGTGTAATAAACTGGCAACTGAGTGAACTGTTTACAAGTGTCCCTTATGGGCAAAACACACAAGCAGTGTGTGACGTGCATCAAAAACTATGCCCATTATTTTCGGTAGAAGCCCGCACATTGCCAGCATCAAGATGTAGATCACTGTGTCAAGATGCACCACTCTCCTATTTCTCAGCGTCAACCCTCTGGAAACAGGCCCGTACCCGAGGAATTGCATCCACATTGTAGATTCAAGATCTCACGATTTCATCTCAAAAATGAGTTAGCATCTCATCACAGACCAGCAATTAATGTTTGTCTTTTTATTAACCGGAATCTTTCTCAAACCTTAACCAAGTAGCTGCCTAACCCTAACCATGCCTTAACCATATACGTTTATTTGTCATAGCCTTTCCCTAACCATGCCATGAACAGATATTGCAGAAAGCAAGAATTTTAAAAACCTTGGCAATGGACATAATCCAGGGTTCTGCAGAATCATTCAATATTGACTTTTTTGTCTGACGATAAGGATCCTACAAAATAAGGAATTTTATCACATTCGCTTTCTTAATTGGCACATCCAGGTTACTTTGACTACTTCCTCTGTCTGTGCGTTCTATGGGCTTCAAAGCTGTTTATTCTGAGGCAACAAGGAAAACATAGTTGTTCATGATGACTATACTTGTTACGTCTATGAAAACTAATCAGGATCCTAATAAACTAAACTCTACTCAAGTAAAATAAAAAAACACAAGATAAGAAACTTGACTTACCTGCTTGTTAACTGCATTAGGAGAGCAAACTTTAATTATCTAGTACACAGCAATAATACTAAATCACAATAGCCACTATTGGCAAAACAAAATAATCGTAATGTGGGGATAAAGTTGCTGTAAAAACCAGTTTGCTGGTTTAGTTTTCAAGTTTCAAGGCTGTGTTTCCAGACAATAAAACCCGTACTCCTCCAGAGGTTCTGCTTCTTGATTGTATTAATATTTTTCAAAACAAGTTGAATTTTCTTCCTTGTCTAATCACCAAATCACCAAAGTAGTGGTGTCCAAAAACCTGTTAATTGCAGTTGCCCTTTCATTGCAAGCCAAGTTCTTCACACATGAAAGACTGCACATCATCTACACTCAGGAAGAGTTCAGCTCAAACGGCGGTTACATCATGTCTGTGGATTGAGACACTGTTTTAGGTTGGCCTGTCTGCGAATGGGACCTGTAAACACACCTCATTGGGTTTCACATTATGTACTCTAATCCAGCCAGAGACTATCAAAGGAAACATTAGATGGAAGACCTTGAAACGTTTTGCGACACTGTAGTGCGCTGCTCCTCTTGGACTAGCTTCAAAGCACAGGCATGTTTCAGAGAGAAGGTGCTGATTTTCTTGGGTCACTTTTGTCCTGCAGAGAGGAACTGGATTATCTGGAAAATTTCACATGCTGGAGAAAGGTTTTATAATATTTGTGTGATTTCTGTAAAGTTTAAAGTTTTGGATATTTCATCTTTCTTAATGACATGTAAGAAAACCTGGAAAGATGCTCTGACTGAATGTGGAGCAGACTAAAAAATGATATACTGAAGAAAAAACAAGTTAAGGATGACAGTATTAATTATTGTAATGGTTTGGATTAATTCATTTGAGGAATTATCCTACAATAACACAAAAACGATTTTTAAAAAGTGGTACAAAAGTGCTTGAAACCCCAGAGGTTTTGTGGTGGTACTACCCATAAATGCTCCCAAATCCATTCAAAATGACATCAACAAAAATATGAAAGTCTGAGGGTGTTACTCCCTCAAACTGCCAAATTCCTTTCCTCCCTCCCTTTATCCTTCCCTTACTCTCTCTGGAAATGTGAAATTAGCTGAAACATGAGGACAATTACAAGAAGGCCTAGCATAAAGACTGGGGGACTGGGAAAATAAACTGATCACAGACCCCTGAACAAATCTGGTTTACTTTACAAAGCCTCGTTTGAACTCCTGCCAACGTTTCCCCCGTCTAGATAATTCCTCCCTGAGCAGTTTCATGTTTACACCTTGAAAATCGTTGGATGATCAAGAGGGAAGAGACTCCGACGCATTCCCTTCCTTTGTTCTGCCACAGGATGCTCGGCTGAGCATCACACCTCAAAAGTAACATTAGAAATATCTAATTGGGTAAAAATATGCAGGTCCTCCTTTTGAAGTATTTTTTTTCTCTCTTTGTGGTTTGAGCGCTCCCTCCCATTTACAGTAAATCTGTGGGAAAAAACACCCAGTAAGCTATCTCCTTTGGTGTCTCTTATTTAAGACTTTCTTTCTTTTTTTTTTTTTTTTCAGCAGCAAAGATCGTTGAGGCGTTTTATAGCTTTTCTCATTACTGCATTTTCCAAACAGTGTGCGAGGGGCAGTGGTGCATGGTTGAATTATTCAGGGGTACTGGGGATAACGGCGCGGGGCTGATATGTTATACTGCACTGCTGTAAGGGGTCCTGCGAGGGACATCAGAGGACTGCCATGTCAGAATGTAAACCGGCTTTTATAACATACTGAGAGATGGAAAAGAAACAATAAAGAGCTCCAGATGAAAGCTTTATTTAGTAAAACAGAAGCTAGAGAAAGCAACTCGGGTCTCTTAATATGTTCAGTCCGGTTCTCAGTAAAGACCCAATCTGTGCCTTGTGAAGGATTTTACAAAGCAATAGATTGGAATATTTTGTCTAACTGAGCTTTTCACAACACAGATGAAAGTAAATAACACGAAAATACAAGTTTTATGTAATGTTAGAGACAGTAAAAGGTTTATATAAGACATCAATGAATGTTTGATATTGCTACGTTTGCCCAATCCGTCAAACACTTTCAGAGCAGGATATTTCAACAGTTAATGGCCCAACTGCCACAAATTTGGCATTATTATTCAGGGTCCTCATATGATAGACTGTTATTCTTGGTGTTTCTGGTGACCACCTGTCCTTTAATTTAGCACCAGCATTAGACCAGAAGTCCCATGGGCAAAATATCTACATCTAATTGGCAAATTGTTATCAAATTCAGTGAGCACAGTCATGCTCCCAAGAGAACAAACCCTCTCCATTTTGAACACTACATGAGCTTCCATCCTCAGGCCAAATTGTCACCTTTGCACACAAGATATCTCCTAACATAATAGTCAGCTTTGCTATGAACCGCATTCATGCTCCTAAGGCAGCCCTGACGCCTACGCGTTATGTTCATATGCAAAAACAAACGCTTAAAGGTCAAAATGTTGTTTTTGGCTTGTCCCACAAGCTTGGTAATGGAACATGAATAGCCTGCAGACACACGGTGCTTTGAGGTGTGTGAGTCGGGGTGGCAGCATATGGCTTCAGTGCATGACAGTCGTGCACAAAACCTACAGTGTATGCCATATGTGAGTGTATTTTGTACGCTCAGTGTATACAGCCTCAGAGCTTAATGGCTATAACAATTATACATACCTCCTCTGATCTTGTATCACAGAAGACTTGGTTTCACTCCAGCATGATTCAATCAGCTGCAGCGTGTCTGCCGTCTCTGAAAAGATAAATTATGCCATTACCGCTCTGAACTGGAGCACTGTGCGCTCAGGAAACAGTAAAGCTACATTGGACTTTAAAGGAAACGTCACTAATTACCCACTTTTTGTTTAGGATAATATTGTTAAGTCATTCATCATTGCAAAGGGTGCCACTGCAGCTGAAGAATTATGAACAGCCATGTTTTGTTTTTTGGCCTCATGGCACTATATATCCAGGATATTTGGGCCTCTGTTAAATTCCTTAAACTGAGGTTTTATTCTACAATGAGATGTGCGCCATCTGCAAAATTCAACAGCTACACTGCCAAAATGCTAGAATAGGAAATCTAATCCACCATATAATATTATTGCATGTATTGAGTGTTTTAACCTGCATTTACTTTCAACATAACATTTTATGGGCAGCTGCTCTATCATTCATTCCTTTAGAATAAAATACAGCATCAATTCCAGATAACATGTTATTTTGACATGGGTGTATGGGATTTTTGTAACGACCGTTACAAACTATTACAGCTTAACAGAGTACCCACACTGACCTCATTCATAAGTACTTAAAATCACTTTACATAACTGTAAAACCTGTATTGCAACATTTTACTTCCCCTCAGTGGATATGGAAATCTCCCCTGATTTTTTTTTTCACACCCCTACTCATTTCATTTTGATGCTAGCGTGTGATGGAGGCACAGCATGACAGCGCTCACATTTCCAATAAGGTTGGCACAATGTGGCTCTGGACTATTAATATCCAACCATGCCATGGCCACAGTGGTGGCATCTGTCTTCCCGGGCCTCCCCCTTTCCTCCACCTCTCCCCCCACCGCCGCCTGTCTCATCCTCCTCACCTCTTCTCATCCAGCACTCCTCTCCTCTCTCTCTTACTCCTTCATCCCGCTCAGATGGGCTGTGCAGTCTTGCAGTACGACACGCAGTTTGGTGAAAGGCAGTTGAACCGTTGCCAGCAGCCACATGCTGCTCTGGCTATTTCCATCTCTGAAGAGTAAATGAACAGAAATTGCAGAATATGCATTAACTTCCTTCAAAATCAAGGCAGCTGGGAATCTTAAAAGTTTCACTCTAAAATCTTTAACAGAAGGAACAAGGCCAAAATGCAAAAAACTAAAATGCATGTCAGCTAAATATATTCATTTCTGTGTTCCAAATCTGCATGATATTTCCTTTTGTTTTGCATCTCAAGTCAAGGCACTCTTTTCTGTGTCTTATAACAGTAATATGAATCTAGAATACGTTGGCTTGGACATCAAACAAATATTCCTTTACAAAGGCCATAAACACCAGTGTTTTATGTTCGAGCCAGCACTTCATACTAATGCTATCTTAGGACTCAGTTTGCATTTATTATGAGAAACATTTTGGACAACTGTCCGGCTGCTCATGCCGCTCGCATTTCATTAGTTTCACTTGCGCTTTAATTGATCTTTATTTCCCTTGATTATGATCATAATTAAACACCAGAAAGCTGTTCAAGCTACCAGCCATCTGCCAGGTTGGATGATGGGCACCATCAGTGTGGGTATATGGGTACAAGGCCACCATGGTGCACTCTAAAAACCCCTGCGCCTGAAAATGCCCCCTCGATTGTGTTATCATGAGGTCAGCTGGATTTTATGATGAAAATGTTTTTGAGTTTGAATATGTTTATTTAAGTGAGGCATTTCTGCTTTAATTAAGAGTACAGGGAACGGCAGATGAAAGTAGAGAGGACAGTTGGAATGAGACAGATTTGTCATGTCTATGCACCTTTGACAGGTAAGTGCTCCATGTGATTACTCCTCTGAGTGCAGTGTCACTTATCAGTAAAATGACTGAGCAAAGCATGTTTTTAAATACATAATATATGTCGCCTTTACAATGCTTAATAATTACCATTATCTTTACAGTTTGTTGTCTTTGAACAAACTTTGTTTTCTTTTTTATGATATCATCCAACATCCTCACCACAACTCCCTTCTTTATGCTCCTGAGTGCCTGTCTGCTTATCTGATTACTCTGGTTATGTTTAAAGGCCTTGCAACATGGACTTAAGCATATTTATCTGAAATCCCCAAAGAAGACTTTTACTGGGCAGAATTAGCGCCATCAACTCTTGACCTCTTTAATTGAATAAGTTGAGGTAGTCGGAGCCCAAGGTTAGGTGAGCCTAATTTCGAGAATGGGGCCGCACTGCCAACATATGGCTTGGATAGAGTTGATTTGGTCGATTTTACCCCCCTGAAAGCATAAACAACCTATCCAAGCTGATAACTTTGCTGGATTTCTCTACAATGTAGATGAATATGGAAAGGATCTGAGCATGTGACCTACACTAACAGGATGTAAAAGTGTACCACCAATTTAACTCCTCGCTTCAACCATCCAGTGCAACTGATGAAAAAGGCTTGGTTGTGGATCAAAGATATCAATAGTCATCCAGTCAAAAGGCCATGTTCTCATGATGAAAAAAGATGCCATTAAAAACATCTACTTTACATTTTGATTTTCTTCGGATTATGTCCTCGCATTAGATTTATACTCATTCCGATTTTTAGTGTCCGGGCTCCACGCAGCTCAAATCGAGTTATGAACTTAATCAATCTGCGCTCTCCTGCATTGACTGTTTTATGATTGGCCGAGGTCGCCAGGTTTTATTGACCCGATAACCTTAGATGAAAATGGCTGTGCGTATTTGACTAGCAGTGGGAGAAATGGGCAGGGCAGAAATATAGAGCTGCACGAATCCGTCTCCTCTCGGTAGCGCCTACTAGTTAAACGCATCATAAATGAGAACTGACGTGAACTAATTTCTTCCGGTGCGTTCTCTGATCCCTTCGCTATCGTTGGCTGACGGTGAAGAGCAGTCCATAAAGACAGTCATATAGGATAGCTGGTGTGTAAATCTGGGCTGGGGTGAGGAGGCAGACCCTGCATGAAGAGTGATGGATGAGGTAGGAATCCTGCCCTTTCTCTCTCTTACTCCCGATCTCTGCGGCCTATTCCATCTCCTTCCACTGGGATAAGGAGAGACATGCCTGCATTCCTGACCTCCATAAGGAAACAAGGCGCTGTTGCTACAGCTGCATGCTGAGCAGGCCCTCACCCTTTGGGAGCAGGCATGGCTCTGCAGCAGGTTTGGGGAGTTTCTGTCTCGGCCAACAGACCATTGAGCAGTCGCCTCATTTGGTGAGTTGTAGAGGCGAAGAGGTGGAGGGGGGAAAGGTTTCAGCATCTGCAAGATACAACAAATTAGTAAATGGAGAGATTAATTAATCCATGCATAGGGTTTGGTTACTAAACTAAAACTAAACACAGAGAAAGACCCAGTAGACTTTAAACTTACAAACTTACTTTAAAGACATCACCTTCATATTTAATCACAACAACAAACATTCAAATTCAACTTTGCAAAATCAAACTCTGAAGTCCCTAGGAGTTATTACAGAGGTCCCCAACCCCAAACCAGCTTTCATGCAGAAAACTGGAGTTTACATCCAGTCACAGACCTTCAATCAACATTAGCCTTTTTACTCACCATAACCAAGTGTTTTGTTGCGTAACCTTAGCAGTACATAACCATATTTCATTTGCCATAATCACAATCTTTCCCTAACCTTAACCATGCCATAGTTGCCATGCGCAGATATTGTAGAAAGCAAGAATTTAAAAAAACGTTGATATTGGATGTAAAAAAAACATTGCTGTCTAACGTTATCTTGGGTTTTGCAGAATCATCCAATATCGACGTTCTTGTCTGGTGATAGGGTTGTAAAAAAAAGTGCATCTTCAGTGGTGACCTCAGGCTGCATTCAAAGGTGTAACTACAAAAGTCTAAATAGTGAAGTCATCCAACTTTTTGAATAATCCTGCCTGTCAGGCCCCAGCAGCCTCTTTCAACAGGAATTACATCACATTAAAGAAGGAATGATACAATTTCAGGAGACCTTTAAGCTGTTAAAACTACCAATGCTGCGTTTTTTGGACAATACAGGCTAAGATGGAATATTTAGATTTGGCACTGTTACTAGCCACCATGCTGTATGAGGACAGTGAACCCATCATACAGTATGCTGCTGCATTGCTGCCACCACTGTGGCCCCTTCAGCATTAACACATATGGCTTTCCTTAGATCATTACTTCCATTAAGTCATTAAGCCTCGGCCTAAGCGAGGCCTGTTAGTTAGTCACATTAAAGAGTTAACACTTTCCGTCTCCACAACCCGATGGGCTGACACGTCTGCCGTGGCAACTGACACATCGCTCCATCCCCATAATTAGGAAAATTGCTCTTAACAGGTCCACCGTTTAGTAATGGTCTCATTTCTTCCATCTCGCTCTGACGAGAGCAAACTGCAAGAAGATGTCCCCATTAACTCTTTGCACCGAGGCTAAACCTCTCCTGCGTCCATTCAACATGGTCTGATCCGTCACCGCCCCCCCCCACACACACACACACACACACACACACACACACACACACACACACATCTTTCTAATGGTCTTAATGAGCCAACCCATGGCCTGTTCCCTTACAGATCTTTAACATATTTTTGGAGACCTTTGATCGAACAGCTATCATTTTAGACTTTTTGGGGGGAGTTAATGCTATATGTGAGGAGGGGAGAGGGCAATTTGGGAAGAATGAAGGATGGTGAGACGATTCGGCGGAGAATAACACGCCAAGCTTTCATCTTGTCCTCCCACCCCCCTCCAACAAGCACCCAGTCCTCCATCCCTTCATCTCACCCCCCCCCCATCCCTTCACCCCCACCCCCCCACTTCTCTGACCAAATTAAATTGAAACCAGATGGAGCAGGGCCTGGACTGTGCGTTGTGTCAGATTGTCATGGCGCATTAACCATGATTTCACATTGAGACGGTCTGCCTGGCCAGAAAAAAAAATACGAGAGACGGAAAGAGGGAGAGAGGGAGAAAGATGGAGGGATAGAGGCGGAGAGAAGAGGAGCTTAAAAGATAGAGAAAGGAGAGAAAAGGAGAAAGAGAGGTTTTCAGAGAGAAAGAGAAAGAGAGGGGGGGGGACTGATGAATATGGTCCTGCTGCCAACAGATCAATCCCACTGATCGCACAGCTGGCACAGGCTGATGATATGAACGCCATATGACATGGAGACAGGCCTGCAACAGGGAGGCTCAGGATGGTGCCATACCTTTACAGATAGGATTTAACATAAATCTTCATCCAAATCCAATAATCATTTCATTAACATCTGCATATTGCCCTGAAAGTAAATCCCCTTTGGACTAAAGTTTTTCTTTTTCTTTACTTGCTCACCTTTGGCTGAGATTGCATTAGAAATGTAGCTGCGTCACGGTTGTCAGGACCAGTGGTCTTTTTTGTTTGGGTGAAAACAGTGTCAGCAGACTTCAAACCAAGATCCAATTTACAGTATAACAGTGCATATGAATGTTGAAGGGAAAGCTAGGAAAATCTGAGCGTACAGATACTATGTATGCAGATTTTTTGCATACATAGTTTCTGCAATATTTTGCAGATTTTACAAAACATATATATGTTAAATAAATCTTTAGCTATTTGCTTACCTTACAGTAGCCTATATGTACCTGTATAGTGTATCATATGAATGAATCATTTTAGACTGACCGTCATTAGGAAACATGTAGCTCAGACATTGTTGACCTCTGGTATCACATGGTTATCAAACTGAAACCACATATCTCCAAAATGTCATCTTGAAATAAGAAAACAGCCCAGTTTTAAACTTAGTGACAATACATTTTCTTAGACGATTCAATGGGTTTTTAGCTGCCTCAGTAGGACAATTTTTAAAAGAGTTTTAAAATTCCAAAATACACAATTTTGGAGGTAAACTCCAGCGACATGATTAGTGTGTATTTAGTATTACACTTCCATAAAGTTGAGGGACTCACAAGAGACAGATTTTAAAAAGAATGGTCAAAGTCAAAGCAGCAGAGGCCGAGACATCCTGACTTTAAGTCCCTAGTATGGGTCAAGCTCCAAAAATGCTGGATCCTACACTTCCCATAATGCAACTCAACAGCATCTTTTGCTGGACCATCCCTGCCCGGTTAAATGCCTTTTAAACTGCTGTGTGTAAACACGGCTGTCAAGCCCAAGCCGAGATAACCCTGATGACATCACTATGACATCACTAGGGTAATTTCCTGTGACATGACAAAGCTCCTCCAGGCGCTGAAGACAACTGATCTTCATGTGTACAATTGGTGGAGTATCCCTTCAAGTAAATACCTGTTCCATGGTTGCCATATACATACATATATTCCAAAACTTCCGTCTTTCACCCTTTGTTGAAACATTTCCCGCCATTACTTGAAACTTCACTTTTATTTTCCTCTAACTTTCCCCAACAATTACGAGCGTAACACTCTCAACCACAGTGAAACATCCATCTTCAATTCGCCACCCAAGGATCAACACTCCACTTAACCTCTCAGGGGATGGAATTACAAGTTTGACTTCAACCAGCGATATCATCTCATTGCAGGTGTCATTACCCCAGCTTATAATTGACAGAAGCATTAACATGTCATTAACACATAAGCTTAGACTTATATTTGAACCTTTTAATGAGGCCATCATTCAACATTAATAGATTAGTTATCATGGGTAATGACTGAGGTGTCTTTGCCTGTCCCCACAGGTCGGCGTACAGAAAACTCAGCATAATGTTTTTGGTGGGGGGGGGGGGGCTCCCTCAGGAAATGAGAGGGGAGGTCGTTCAGGGCAAACGTAGAGAGACACGAGCGGGTACTGTCGCCCATACTGAGGTCTTTAGGTGAGGGAGATAATGAAAGAGAAAGACCATTCCTGTGCACAGTAGGCTAAAGAAGGTTTCATCAAAAAAAAAAAAAGTCAGACAGAGACTGAAAGTTTGTCCTTGTGCTGCTCACGATGTAATCTAACGTGACACCTGCTCTGACAAAATGGCTGCTGGCATGATAGTAAGACCAGCTGTCAATTATTCTAAGCTTCCTTGAGTCCTTTACTTACTAAAAAGTGGCTATTTTGAATATATGCCACATTTGGAATGGGAGGCTGTACCCTAACGTTGGCCTTGTGCCCAGATATGTAGTGTACTCAAATGAAAAATAAGCTGGAATATGTATAGATGCCAAGACACAGGTTCGTGTTTTATGATAAAATATTTACCCCAACAAAAAAAATCAAGCTAAAACTTTCTCGAGATTACAACTTGAAAAGTGTGAGATCCATCTTAAGTCCTCACTAAGAAACTTAAATATCCCAAACCTCCTAAGTTTCCCACTCAGAGTTCAAATTTCAAAATGGCTACCATGGGAAAGTACATTTCAGAAGATGCAGTCATACACATTTCGAAACATTTTGAGAAATTACCTACAGACTAGATTTTATTTTCTCAAATGGATTTTCTAATGAAATCCTCCTTGCATGGGCCTTGACTGTGCAGCAGCCTCAGCAGTGGGTTACAATATTTCTTAAATTACAAACACCTAAATCTGTGTGATTCCTCTGTACATGATAAAAAGGCTGTTTGGGATCTATATCAAGATTGGGTTGTATGTAATAAATAAGACATACTAACAGGAGCAGTTTGATAGTTGTGAGTCTTAGATTTTATTTTCTCACATTCTGGATTAAAATCACTCTGATGTGGCCCTTGAATGTGCATTTGTATTGTATTAGAAGTTTCTAGCTATTAGCTAATCTGCTCTCTAACCCTCAAACTACAAAAACACCCACAACCCCCCGTGCCCCATACTAATCACACTGAGCTAGAGCCCTTCATTGTTTACATCAGGCCTTGAATTTAAGACTACAATTAATCTCCCAGAATGCCTCCGCTCACCTCAGCCACAGCCGATGATTGATTAAAGCTGGCTCTGACGTGGCTGAACCTGGCTAGAGTTTCACCAACAGGAGAAGCTGTGTGAATGGCCTGGTCCTTTCAGTGCCGGACCCGTGGCTCGTGGGCCTTTGAGACGCCCTCCACCCCCCCGAAACCTCTCTGATGTGAAAACCAGGTAGCCCCATAACCCCCCACCCGACTCTCCGGCCTCCTGTCTTTCCTCCTTCGCTCCCATTTCTCGGTCCTAACGGACTTGGTGATGGATTGTATTTTGCTCCTCAGAAACACATTGTTTTCTTTAGCACAGCAGGGTATTCTATTTGCAAAGGTCTGGCCGGTGAAGTATTGTGGATATCTATCATTGCAGAGGTGCCTCTGGTAAGCATGTTCCTTCCTTTAAGAGGAGGAGCAGTTGTGAGCAATGGATATCTGGAGCTGTCTGGTCCCTGCAGCAGTCCATATTGATACAAGGCAAAAAAAAAAAAAAAAACTACTACTAATATAAGTATACTAAAGCTGTCTGTATGAAGAGAATTTGAAAATACTTTGAAAATACTTCTCAGAGTTTGTTGTAGTCTGGTACCAGGTTGGTGGGATTTACAAAATCAGTTATCATTCAAATTACACTGCACAAACTGAATTTTAAATATTTCTTCATGAATAAAAAGGGGTTGTTGGAAATAATGGAAATAAGACAAATGTGCTGAAAAAGGGAAAGTTTATCCAAAGCAGTTCGTCCATGGAGCCAGAAACCACAAACTCAAACTAGTTGAACAGATTTTCTTCAGCTCACAGAAGAACCAGTGGACCAGACCACTGATGAAAAACAAAAGTAGCTTATTGTTTATAGGAGACATGTTCCAATTACTTTGTCCAGTCGTGCATTTCACGTTATTGTAAGACAAGGATACAAGTTGGAATCAATCATTATCAGTTAATCAAGACGCAACAGAGAGAAACTCTCATTTCCTCATTCAGGGTTTTAGCATCAGAATGTCCCCCTGTAACGAAAGCTCCTTTGTGTTTCTCTCAAGTTACGATATCACAATTACCCAAATGGATGCTTTCCAAAGAGGGATTACCCTCTCTAAATCTCCTTTTAGCACCTCCATGTGAAAGTCAAACAGCGGCGGCGTTTCGGAGACTGCGACAGATGACAACCTTGAACCCATAAGCGTTCATCGGCCAGTCCGTTGAAGCGGTTTGAAAAGGGCCTGCCTCGTGGCATTTCCCCCGCTGCGTTCACCTCAGGAGAGACTGAATACATATACAGAGGTCCTGATATGTTTTACATGCTGTCCTCCGAGGGGAACCAGGGGGTATTTGTAACTCAGCTATTTCGACAGAGCGATGATGTACACACCCCAGCTATGTTGAAATAGATTGGAGATGATGTGAAATGCAAACAGGACCAGAGACTGAGGCGACTGAAGTGATTTGAAATGAAATTTAAAAGAATTAATAAAATATTGTACATCATAGATTTGTGTCTTTAATCATGTGTAAAATGTGTTGTGGTAATCCAATATATGCCTGGTTGTTGGGATTAAATATCTCGGAGTAATTTTTGCTTTATTGCTACCTAGTCACACACACACACCCTCTTTAACACATACACACACACACACACACAGAGGGGAGGCCCGGGGTTCCTGTGTGACCAGCAGACGAGGGAGTTGAACTTGTGACCCCTCCCTGGGGCGTGAGGCCCCGGGGGTTGCAGTATCACAGAGCTGATCCACTCCAGCCTGCCTGGCTTGGCTTGGCTCGAGCTCCGTCCGCCCACCCACTCCCACAGCTGGCACGTAACACACAGCACTCGCTGTGCAGCCAGTGCCTTACAGCAGAGCTCGTGCTATGATGCAGCATTAAAACGCCACTGTGCAAATTTTACTCCGACGATTTGATGAAAGATTAAAAAATGTCATAACTGAGAAGATGTTTAGCATTAAAAGATGTCACTATTTTTTTATTTATGTTGATCTTAAAAAAGACAAAAAACAAACGAAACTTAATGCGTAATCAAAGGCCATTAAATGGTCCTAGGTGCTGTAAATGATATTATAGAGCACAGTTTGTTCTTGCTTTCTGTTTTACACTAAAAAATATTAAAGTCTGTTAAGTACAACAAGTGTAATTTATAATCATGATTGGCAACTTGTTAGCAGCAATAAAGGTGCAGATAACGCGTTTTCTGCGATAACGTTTTGTTCACCTGCTGCTGATTTGCAATAATTGCAGTAAGATTAATTTTTATATACTTTTTCTCATATTCTGAATATATTTTTCATATAACACGGCTCTCAGAAGCTAATGCGCTTCAATAGGCCTCAGATGATACAATATCACCATAATACAGCATCACAATAAATGCAGGTCACCTAACACAGCAGTCACTGTGGAGTTAGCGTCTTTGAATTAGCCCAAATTAATAAGTGTAATATTGCAATAATACAAACACACAAGAGTTCCGACCAGCTCAATATTACAACATGAGCTAACAAATATAAAATGATCACATTTCTATTCATACTCATTTGGAAGGTCGGTCCTTTAAAATACTGAAATGACTCACGGATGAAAGCATATTGATATTAATATATTATAAGAGGCATATGTATATCAGTGTACAGGAATTATTAACGTAGTTGCTAAAATGTCACATGCATCTATCACCAAATAATCAATACAGTGTATCTCCATCTTTATATGTAATGCAGAAAGTTTAGATTTACTGCAGAAAGAAAAAAGACAACTCATACTTATCACTACTTCAGCAAGGGTGATATTTTAAAACAAAGACTAAAAAAACAAAATGTTTATGATACACTGCTTTTAGGAATTATATAAAGGGGACAATTGAATTAAAGCATTATATGTACTTTTGATAATTTAGCTGTAAATTAAATTTTCTTTCATTTTGTCTGTAATAATCTAAACAGTATAAGTGATTTTTATCATAAACTGTACGTCCATAACATCCAATATTATTCATCCATTTCTATAGTTCTGATATACTACAACAGTTTCCATAATCAGCTACATTAATCTTGTGTTATATCTTATTAAATCTCATGAAGACTCCCTGTTCAAATAATTCAGACTGCAGACGTGTTTTAGTATCTGAAGCCTCAACTGTATAATAATTATAATATTAATTAGGAAATTATTGGTGGAACAGCAATACTATTTTAATAATTAGGGCATTTCAGATTAATAATTATTATTTCATAATTAATGAAACGTTTCAGTAGTGAATATATGAGCTGCTATTTCAGCCTATTACCACATGTACAATATATGTATGGATACAGGAAACATCCTTCATTATAATATTATAATCTCCGATAAAACAATAACACATTTTATGATGAATAGAGGGTAGTTTGAGACATGGCAATTAAGAAATTATACAGATAAAGATACAACAAACTCACATCTTTTCTGCCCAATGTAAAAACGAAAATCACAACTTAATGAAATGAGATCTGATCCTCTACTATCCTAATTTATTCCAATTTGAATTAGTACATGTGGAAAACAATTTATTAGAAGTGAAACAGTAAAAATTGAAGTGCAGTGCTGTTTTACGTTTCCTGACATTTTGCTGAATTCTGCACCATTTAGCAGTATGCTCTGTGTCAATGCTAAACACACTGCAGTCAGTTTACACTCTGACTGTCCAGCAAGCTTGAATATCCACAGATTCCCAGAGCCAGAAGAGAAGCTGTGGACCACAAGCCACATTCAGAGAGGAGGAGGAGGAGGAGGAGGAGGAGGGGAGTTAGTACATGGTTATCAGGGTGTCAGCACCCCCTGCTGGCTTTGGCTGCATGACTGGGACATCTGCCCTCTTGTCGACCCCCCACAACCCACCCAACTCTCTCCTGCCTGTCCATTCTACTACTACATGCTACAACTGCTACTCAGATCTCCACAGGACAAGTTAACTGATAAAAATCATGCAGTGTGGTAGAGTAGAAGTTCGATTCTGATCTTCTCCTTCATTCGAATCTATTTGGGCTGTGTAGAATCCTGCGTTCACAATTATTATTACAAAATTAAACACAAATCAACCCACTAATGCAAATAACTGATATCTCTGTTGCAAGTCCAGTTGGATGGTCTTCCTAGAAAATTCCACCACACCCATGCCAGTATAACTTCTTTAAAACCTGACTGGAAAAACTCAAAAATGCCATTTTCAGTGATGATATACAGTCATCATCAAACCAAAACAATATCTAAATTTGGACGCATTGACCACTTAACATGTTGAAATGCTTTGTGAAAGCATTGAGTCACTTTAGGGAAATGATTTCATAAACAAACTGCTCAATGACAAGTTTTTGTTTTTACGCATGCATGTATGAATTATGGGCTGACACAATATGAAGAGATGAACGAGTGGCTTCTGTTTACCACATCGAACCTTTTGCTCATTCGTTTTGATCTACATTGTGCCTGTGTCCCGTTTGATGACCAGCTGCTGACTGATGTTGATAATTAATGAAAGTATGTGTGCCTTTGTCTCTATTTTACAAGTGTTTGTGTATATGTGCACATCAGTTCAATAACACAAGTGTAATAATTCCTATTGTAATGTCCAACATTACAGACATTTTCTTGCATTAGAAAATGGCATGTTTGATCCCATATATCTCACTACGTTTCTCAATAAGTGTATATGTGATGAGTAACCTGGATGCCGGTTAAGGTCAAGTTCTAGATAAGCTGTTTATTAATGCAGCTTAAATCACATTTACACAGATGCCGTTCAGCATTAGTAAACAGAATATAGTGAATACAACCCAGATAATAAAAGCCAACAGAAAATGAGATATATACATCAATATCCCACTAAAATTGTCATATTTTAGCTTTCATTTTAATGTTTCTCATAATTAGGATATGAGTTTAGCAAGACAGTCATAAACAACAACATAATGTCTGCACTTATCTACTGTCAGTAGAATTGTTATACTAAACATCTGTATTACTGTGCTATTATTGCAGTTCTACTTGTGACTCATTTTATAAGTTTGTGCCAGTCAGTTAGGTTTCCCCCAGGCTGGTTTTATAAAACTGTTAGGACTGGTTTAAAGAGTTAAGCCAGTCTTTGTTTTGCTCTTAGACTTTACTAATGCGTTAACACACTTACACAAAAACAAGGACAGCTAAAAAATGAACCACCCTCGCTGCAGGTGAACTAACAACTACAGAAAAGTGTTTACATTGTGACAATAAATAGCACCTGCTGACAACTGACAGAAAAAGAGGTTAACATACTCTGTGGTCTACTAGCAATCCTGTGGAGGGAGCAATGAGAAGGCACACAGTTATTTAGAGACAGCGATAACCACTTGGACAAATTATATGATGCGAAGCCATAACTGATAAAAAAAAAGATCCAACTAACTGTTAAACTGTTAAAATCTTCCACAAGGCACTGCAGCTATTCCGCTTTTTAAACTGAGTCTTAATTTGCACAGAATACATAGAAAATTAGTCCTGCTTAAAATAGTCAACACTAGACATTTGTGTGCAACCAATGAGCGTATATACAGTATCTATCTGAAGGCTATTTTTGTGAAACTAGCCCCTGTACAGTCAGAGCAGCGCAGCCATGTACAGAAAGAAAAACACTGTCCACACACTTGAAATAGAGAGAGGAAGACGATCTGTCAGAGTAAGGGGGAAACATTAAAAGCTCTCTACACAAACACAGGTGTTTTTAGTTAAACTAGCTGATTAAACCTATTCTCAGAACTGTCTCTGAATATGCTGTACAGACTGTGATTGACATCTGCTTGACTCTCCTGTGTTATTTTTGTTCACACGTTAGAACAGGACAAGTAACACCGTTCGATAACCTCAGCTAATTTGAAGCATAGCTCGGTCCAAATTTAACACAAGAAAGGGCCTTGTTGTAAGTTTCTGTTTTATGATTTTACTTCAGTGATTTCATACCACTGTGTACATGACATTATGACGTGCTTCCTGTTAATCACGTGACACCCAAAGGAAGAAATGGAAGTCTCCACCAAGAAAAAGAATCTTCAAAAACTTTTAAGCTTTTTGAGAAATTAGGATTTTAGCCTCAACATTTGTGTCTGAATTGACAAAACCTGACCAATGTGTTAAGGTTAAACAAAAATCTAATTGCTTATGGCATGCATTGCAATTCATCTGGGGGAAATGGTGTCTAGATTCAGACAAAAGTAAATGAGCTACAGCTCAAAATTACACCGGTGTTCTCTTTTAATTTGCATATTAACTCTCTCACTTCCTCACTGTCCACTGACTCATCTTCTTGAATGGGAAGATTTACAAGCCACAGGAATATCAAGGTCTCAAATCAAAGGAAGGAATGTGAAAATGGAGACGGGAACAGCACATTACCATGACACCGCCATCTCCCATGTGGACGTACGGGAGAAGGGTGACACTACAGGGGGATCGGGGTCTTGTCGTTAGCCAGGAACGAGCTGCTCTCTTTGGGTTATCAGCCTTCTCCCGTGACCCCCCAGTGGAGCAGCAGGGCTGTTCTGTTGTTTCATTATCACAGAGGTTCACGTAGCATGGAGAGGCGCCATCATTATCCATCAGGCTTAATGAGACTATCTCGCTGCCGTAAAAGGTCAGGCAATTACTGCTGGTGCAGTTTTCAGCCCGGAGACGCGAAGAGGTTGGAGAGGGATGGAGGCGAAATAGATAGCACACACAGACCCACACACACACACACACAGACAAACAAACACACATAAAGGCTGCTTGCATGTTCGCCATTCACATATCACTATTTGATGAAAGTCTTGTATCTCCAAAATGTCAACTTAGTCAACAGCGTGGTTTTTGGATTTCCACGTATTTGTACGTTTATCCAACATTTTTTAAATCCCTTTCTTTTGTAAAAAATAATGTTTTTAGTTTGAGTTTTGCTTCTAATACAGCTGCTGTTACTTGCACGGATTTGTGGAAGAGTCTCGGAGGAAGAGCAGGTGACTTTCCAGTCATCTGGATCATGTGCAGTATATGACAAGCCTGTAATTGGATCAGGCATTGGACCGTTGACCTGTGGCATATGACATCACCTAGAGGCTGTATGTGCGTCTCTCACAGTTCTCACCATAAACAGCCGTAGCTTCAAACAACAAGGTCTCAAAATATACAGGACTACACCAATAGAAACCATCCTCCATTTACAACCAATATAGTTAAATGGAAACCAAATTACACAGTGAAGGTATTCTAAGGTCCGATATTTCCAATTAAAAGACCACTGTTTCACATCACTCTGCTTTCAAAAGAGCTGGTCATTTTAGTGGATTTCCATCAGATTCATTGGAACAACTTCTGCCTGCTTTGTTACTGCAAACAAATTCTCAGTGGATGTATCGCGTTAAAAAAAAGATTTTAATTTACTTTGACAAAATAATCTTAACTCAAGATCCATTTATTAGCTTTTTTCCAGAGCTTTCAACTGCATCTCACAGTCTTCATCAGCAGATGGAGTTTGCTCAGTTGACATTCAGTTGTCAACTTCGGTCACATAATAACAGGTGGTCGTCTAGGGTGATCGTGACCTCTGTCTATGTTCAAGGATGGTCGCTGGCGACCATGACCTCCTCTAGATGTGGTCGAATGTCTGGAAAAAGCTTGTATGTGGACCTTGAGTTAAACTGTTCCAAAAATCAAGAATGAACGTTCACGCTCAAATACTTTTAATTTGTTGAACAATTTGTTAGAGGCTGAGCAACTATCATAATGCATTTGTTTTTACACTGCTGGAGTTGCAGTTCATCTTTATCTCACAGACCCAGTTCATTGTGTTTTGAAATGTTTTGTGCTCTACATTATCCCTCACTCAAAACGCAATGTGCATGCATAACCTTGTTGCCATCCTCACAGATTAGCAATGAGGAATGATGATAACTTCTCCAGTGCCATGACAACAGTAGAAATGTAGAATCCTTTTCTATATTGCCTCTACCTCAACGTAATAATTTAACTCCAACTGATGTCTCAGCAATGACGAGATACCTGCAGAAAAATGTTTAAGAAAAATAGCACCCCTCCTTCCTCCTCTGTCAGAGCACTATCTTGCCTCCGGAGCCACAGGCGATCCTGGGACAGGTTTATGCTCCTATCGCAGAGAGTTTGAGCCACTGGTTACAGTGTTTTAACGGCTGGATTAATGGGGTGGCAAGAGGGGCCATAAATTGATAATATAACCGCTGAACATACTTGCCAAGACAATTAAGATAATACAACTGGAAATAGAGGCCCCATGAATCGCCATGGTAAAGAGCAATGGCTGCCTCACAATGATGCGCGCCCTTGAGGCCTTTGGCTGGAAATTGTCATCTGTGTTCTTCCACATGTGAGCAGCGATAAAATCCTAACAATCACACATGACTGCTGGAAAGTTAAAAATGGACATTTTGGAAATATAGAAGATGGTTTAAGCAATTTGTTACACATGCAGATCTTACAGGTGAGTATTTCAGACAGCATTTCACTGTTTTTAATGTAACATTAGTGATAATGCCATCACAGGACTTCACGCTTACATGTCAAAAAAACCAAAAAACCTTAAGAGAAAATGTCTCTTTTACATTCCCTGGAGTAATTTGTCTTGTCAAAACACCATCTACAGGCATATCCATAGTTTATTACATGGGGGCTTGACATTTCAAATACTATTACAGTGAGTAGAGTGTCCAAAGGTCAATGGTCTTGTCTGTCATTAACTATGTGGCTGCATCGTTGAGATGGAGAGCTTATGTGCTGAATGATCTGTACACAATTTGCTTAATACCTCTCTCATCTCTATCAGGCTTTTTTTGAGCCTGGAAATACACAAAAGGTTTTGTTAATCCATGTGACGCAGAGTAAAGAGCTGAGTACCCATCCACTGCCCTCTCTGAATAAAATAACGAGGAGTTTCAATGGCATCATTATCAATATTTATTCACATTAAATGTGAAAAAGGATCTGCTGCACCTTAATCACAGAAAGTGACACTCCTTGTGAAGATTAGGGGGCCGACTCGAGAGCGTCCTTCCAGGATCGTTACTCAACATCTGTAAAATGTGGCCATGTTTTTCTTCCTGCCCCTGTCGCCGTCGACCACCATCCCCACTGCATAACGAGCATGCGGCGACAAGCGGGTAACAAAAACAAAGGCGTAATAAGAGAGTGAAAAATGATGCGGAGCGGTTGTAATGAAGATGAAAAGACTTGCTCTGATGCCTAATGAAGATACATGCCCGTATTTCTCTGACACAGTACTAATTACAAGCTGGGTTTCCATTAATAGCTCATGAAATATTAAGTTCCATTAGCTAATAAAAGCAGACTGCAAAAACTAACGCAGGCTCACTGCAGCATTCTGAGGCAGGTAAAGAGATACAGTATAAGGTCTTGGTTTTATTGCTGGGAGCAGAAATGATGAAATGCGCCTCTTCATGATTACAGCTTAACACTCATGAAGACTGAGGCAGAATTGCTCTTTTCCCTGGTTATTACAAAAACATAAATATGTCAAATATATGTTTGAGGTGTTAATAATGTTTTACCGTAAGGATTCTCACCGTACTTGCTGAAGCAGGATTGTTTTTTAGAGATACTTTACATTTATCTTAGTTAACTCCATGTGCAGCTCACTGGAAATTCACTTACAATGAGAAATTGAACGCATCATACAAGTAGCTTGAATATATTGAAATGCACCCACTTTTTCACAATGTGTCTCAAAGCTATTTCACAGCTTAAAATCACTCTTTAGCCTCATCCTTACCTAATAAATTGGATTTAATAGGTGAACTCAATTAGAAACCATAGCATTTAGCTATTAGCTTCATAGCCACACTGAAAAAGCATGGCAGCGCTTCTCATTCTCTGCTCAAACAATGTCTTTATTATAGTCAGCTCATTTAACCAAAGATAATACAGATACATCCTCCCCTCCTACTCCTCTGGACATGAATCCAAGAAGAAATTCAGGGAGAATTAGGGAATTAATCATTAATGGTTGGCCAGTAACGATCCTGGGACTTGGCGTTATTGGTAAATTATAATGAATGATCATAAAGCCTGGCCCAGCTCGGGCCCCTTCAGCTCCAAGGCCCCTACAAATGAGAACGGAAAAGACCCGCAGTCGGTGAGTATGGACAGCCCTGCCAAGCGCCCGATTGATTTTCTTATTTTCGTGCCGGCAGCCTGGCTCTGAGGAATGAGTTTTAATTCTGGCAGTGCATGATTAAGTCTGCTTGTGCTTAAAGCCGGCCTGCTCAACTGGAAAAGTGCATGCGGTAGGAAAAGGAGGAAAGAGAGTGAGGGCTGTGATAGTGAGGAATGTGTGTAGGTTTGAGGCTTTATGTTTGTGTCTTAATGGTTGTGTGTGTGTGTGTGTGTGTGTGTGTGTGTGTGTGTGTGTGTGCTCTTAAGTGTGTGTGGGTGGTGGGAGCTGCGGTTGTTCAGAGGGCCTGAATGGCACCTGTCAGGCTCTTGATTAACGAGGCCCTCTGCCCTTCAATTCCCCAGCCTGTCACTCAGAGAGGATGCATTAATCTTCATCGCCCGCTTGTCAGGTCAGGGCCGGTCCAAGACACCCACCAGTGTGTGTCCGTATGTTTGTGCGTTTAATGTGTGTCTACGTGCGTCCGGACGTTGGTTGCATGTGTTTCAGTGCGTGTAAGTGCATGTATGTGTCCCCTGCTCGTGTGTGAGATTGAACGCATGTGTGTGTGTTTGAGTGCATGTGTGAGATTGCTTGGGTGGAGGAGGCAAAGCAGGAGGGGGAGGTGTTTGGAGTGAGAGAGTTGAGTCGAGTAACATCAGGCTGGACAAAAGCACAACGACACAACCACAAGGGCAAAGTGTCAGCAATCAGAAAACGCTAAAATACCAAAAATGCTTATAAATAATATTTGGCCCGTCAACAGTCTGCATTTGCATAATTTATTAAGATTCACAAGAGCATGTGCACTCTGTAACACCCACATCATTCCCTTGTGTGAGAGGTGAGAAGAAAGGCTGGGGTGATGGGGGGTAGGTTGCTCATCGCTAGTAAAAGTGTGTGTTTGTGTGTGTGAGGAGACAGATGGAGAGTAGGGCTGCCACTCCTGCCAGCCGCCACTCGCACTCAGCCAACCAGCACCCCACCCCTGAACCCTCGACATGATCCAACCAATCAGTCGAACCCAGCCGCACAAGCGCCGGCCAATCAGAGAGCCGGCAGTTCAATTAGAGCATAATAAAGGGACATTCATCATTCAATTAGGCATCTGTCACTGAGCCACAAAAGGGGGAAAAACTTGGAGATGCAGAGAGAAAGAGAGAGAGAGAGAGAGAGAGAGAGAGAGGGTGGAACAGAAATGAAGACAGAGAACAGGAGAGGGAGGAGAAAAGCTGAGAAAGGAAAATGGAAAGGAAGTAGAAAAAGAGATGCAGGCAATAAATAAACAGAGAGAAAGAGATGGATAGAAAGAAAGAGAGACAACACCGACTGAGATTAGGTGGAGATAACATAAAGAGAAAGACAGAGTGAAAAATGTAAAGGGCGTAGAGAAAGAAAACAAGGCAGGGATGCAAAATATTCATGATGTTAATTACAGTGCCATCGCAGTGCCATTGTTATGACTAACAGCCAGCTCTGGTGTAATGAGGAGCAGAAAAAAAACACATCAGGACATCAGAGACGTATCGGGGAGATTATCTGCTGCTGTGCGTGTTATCATAAAAAACTTTTGCCATCAACAATTTCAGAAAAGTTCTTCTGTAATCAGCCTCCAAAAGGCTTGTTCCATTCTCATCATTTTCAATAAAATGTGGAAATACAGAAATAGACGCTGCTTACAACATAGAAGATTGCGCAGTAAAGTATAGTTTCTGCCAGTGATAGCTATCGCAACTTAAAGCTATTACATATAGGAAGTTTTTAAACATATATTGCATAGGGATCACGATATAAAACAAACAGATAAGACCATTAATCAAGACAACAGGATGCCTCTATACCACACCAGAGGTATTGTTTATGTTTTTCAAAATTAAGACCATTTCCTAGCTGAATGGAGGATGTCTCCACTCGCTGGAATTGTGGTTGTATTTGCTTGTTTTTCTTTAATCATACAGAAGACACTGAAAGACCCTCTGAGACCCCTAGCTCTGTTTACTCTAGAAGCACCCTCTACCTGATTTTGCTGTAAAGTAACCCAGCAGATTTGCTTCCAGATCAAACCCAGCGGCTCACAGCGTTAATTGCAGAGTAAAGCCCTGTTAGGCTGCCAGTCTTTTCTAGTGACAGTCTTGGCTGTTCCTGGTAATTAAACTGATGGCACAATGAATGCTGTAATATTAATTTTAAAACATTAAACATAGCACCGTTAATATCAGCCTTATTTATATTGCTAGCATGTCATTCTGTTCAAGCTGTACGGGACAGTGCACCTTTAAAAGAGTTAATAACAATCAATCAAAGGATTGAACTGGCCAGTCGCTCTTTTCTCGGCACCTCTTATCATACATATTCCAGATGTCATATGCTCCATATATTGATCAGATGTTGGCTAGGTTATGTCAATAGGCAGTTAACTGATTGGGTAGAGCTCTAAACAATAAGGCTGGCTCTATTATCACACACATTCCATCGCTTATTATACCTGCACGATAAAGTCTTGGTATACTGTATAATATGTATGCAGAAAATGGTGTGATTAGCCAATAAGACACTGAAATCACTGAATGTGTGGGACTCTCTTTTCTGCTGTAGCCACACTTTTAAGCTGACATTTTTATACAAAATCATGCCTGGTGGTGCAGCCTTGAATAAATACTTGTAATCCTCATCATCTCAAACACGCTCATCACATTGTCTCTTTCTTGTCTTCCATCGCTCCTTCTCCCTGTCTCTTTCTGCCTCCCTCTTGCCGCCTCTCGTGCCAGCTGTCTCCAAACCCCTGTGGTCCTCCCTCCCTCCCTCACCCCCCCTCATCCTCTCATTCCTCCTCCCCTCCGTCTCTCTCACCCCCAGTCCCCAACCAAGCAGGAAAATGATCCCTAGTAAATAATATATCAAGATAAATGATAATTGCTCCGATTTTTTGTGCGTTCCCCGTCACTTAATGAGCGCCATAAATTAGCAATGAATACGGCTGACAGCGTTTGTCAGAACACGGTCGATGCAAATGCGCCTTGGCATCCCGATGGTTAAAACTTCTTCTCTGCGTTTCTTCAGCCTTGAGACGCATCCTTTAATTCAAATTGTAAAATAGATCAAAGTGCATGTAAGGGGTTCACTTACTTCTTGTATTTTGCAGGAGAAATGAATCCGCTGTTATCAGCTTTGCTGGATCCTCTGAGGATGCAGGCAGGGAAGAACTGTGAGAGTCGACAGGGAAAAACAGTTTCTGTTAGAAAGGTTAGGACTTCTATGATTGTGATTTGAAAGGGAATACAGGCCTCAAATTTGGCCTAAAGTTCACTCGCTTGCATACAGACGTCATATAGTGGATTTCGCTGAGAACTTTCTTCAGAAAATAGTTGAGGAAAGAATCATGTATTGTTTGCTTCATGATAAATATTACAGGTCATTATTCCTCATTACTTTTATAAATAACTGAAAATATCCTGCAATATTATGTCATTGTAAAAAAAAAAAAAAGAACACCTCAACACCAGCAGTAAAAGCACACACACACACACACACACACACACACACACACACACACACACACACACATCCTGTACAGTAATTGTAGATTGGCTGTGGGTGAGCACCCGCACTTCAGCCCTGTCCCTCCGTCCCTGTCAGACATCAAACGGGGGCCTTGGCCACAGATCGCACACACGGGCATCCCCAGAGACCGCCTGATTGAAACCTGGCAACAGGACCAAACAGCTGCTTCAAACAAAAGACATCTGCATATTTCAGATTTGTTTTTCATAAATTAACACCGCAACCTGCCAAAAATCTGGGCGAGGGAGTCTATCGACTTGTGTATAATTAGATAAAGTTTACAAGCTTTGAAAGTTGGAAATTAGCATGAGGTAAAGGGGTGCTCACCGGGGAGAGGGGGGGATCCGGCTTACAGGCATGTTTCTGCCTTCTTCTGTAATGACGGGCAGGTGACGAGGGGGGGGGGGGTCGGTAGCTGTTCAAGCTGAGGGAAAACATACAAATACAACTCCTCTGGTGTCTGTTGAAGCCACAACAGCTCAGTTTTGTTGTTCTCTTCAGAGAGGTTCAGGGGGAAGTTTTAGCGTGTCAGCAGCGTGCTGACAGTAGGTGATGCTGCTGGCTGCAGCCAATTAAAAACTGTCTGGCTTTTTTAGGCTCTGCCTTTGACCTAATGACACCTACTGTGCATTTGTGTGCACATGCATGTGTGTATCTCTGTTTTGCTCTGATAGGCCCACATGTGTTGCCTTTATAGGGTCAGATAGCGAGCTGTTTCACTTGTAAAAACCCCTTCA
Source organism: Macquaria ambigua (assembly GCA_008360985.2). Lineage (NCBI taxonomy): Eukaryota > Metazoa > Chordata > Actinopteri > Centrarchiformes > Percichthyidae > Macquaria > Macquaria ambigua. Next base: position 40,890 of record VMKM01001262.1, on the reverse strand, counting down.
ATTATTCAGTGAAGTCAAGTCTCCCCTTTATCTCCCACTTGTCTCCTGGTGTGTTTGGGGACAGCAGGGAGAGAGTGAGAGCAAGGGCGAAAGAGAGAAGAAGGGAGATGGATGGATGGATGGGAAGGACCGGATGTCTCCTCAAAAGCATTGCTGCCTAATTACTAGCTCATTTAGATCAGCAACCACAGTTATAAATAACCCAACAGCTGGCGCGATGGAACCAGACAACACCAAACACGGAAACACAGCACAATATCACAGTCAGCTGAAATAAGCGCTGGAATGATAATGGTGTCTGTGGTGCACGGAAAGAGTCTGATATGTCTCAACATGGTTGTGCTGTTTACAATCTGAAATCCCTCAAATGGGCCTGGGGTAAGGGTGGGGTTAAGTTATAAGAATAGATGTTACATTAGAGTTTCATTCCAAAACTCTGTATTCATTTTGAAAAATATTTGTTGCCTGAACATCATATCTCGAATGTGAATATATTAAAGTCTTCCCATGATGTAAAAATGCTCTACTTTTATAACTGAGGTTTTGAGATATCCCATCACAGTGGCAGTAACCCACAGTAGATATGACTAAATAGATGAATAAAAACATGAAACAATTTAAAAAATCACCAATTAGATGAGATATTGGTTGTGGTTTTTGGTCATGGGTATAATGTTAGCTGAAAATAAAAATTTCACTTAGCAGGAATCTTTTAAATGAAACTAACTACTCTCTGTACCAAAGTACTGTCTGTTTCTGCACGTCTCCTCCATACAATCCTTTGGTTGTGGTCAAGTGGTATTTCTTTCTTATTTTGTTTATGGAGCATGTCACAAACTTCCTCAGATCAAGCTGAGAAAAGGGATCAATGCAGATGCCCAGACTACAGCTCACATAATCCCATGAATTTCAAATATTGTCATATGTGTATCCCCCAGGCTAAAGGAAAGATTTTGAAACATTTCTCTGTTTGTGTCAAAGCTCCCACGATTGCAGGGCTGCTTCTGCTGTTAAGTGATTATACAGACAACTTGGGAGTGATATAATTACCTCAAACATGGCAACCCTAGTGGTGGAGCTTGTGGAGGTGATAATATATGGTAATTACCAGTTTCTAGGGCTGAACAATCTGGAAAGAATGTATTTAAGATAAAAGCATGAAAACAACCCCGGCAGCGCTTTTACATGTACAGTGTGGTGTTTGCACTGTAAAGGAAGACAATGGCTGTAAACATTTAAGAAATGGTAATGAGATAAATGCTGTATCCCTTCCGGAGTACACATGTATTTTTGTTCACAGACGTACAGTGTAACAGCCCTCACAAGGAAAGGATTTAACGGAAAGATTAAAATCTTTATCCCCAGAAACCAAGTAAATAAAATGACTGTCCTGATAGTTCTAATTAGGTTTTGATTGTAATTAAAAGTTTATTGTTATTTCACTAGATCATTCTTTTTACTTGAGGGGAATGTAAAACCATTTGTATTTGTTTATTTCAGCCCAAAAATACTATTAAGTGTCTAGAGCATTCAGAAAAAAGAGAAATATAAAATAATCTTTTACTTCTTTGAGTATCTCTAAATGAATATGACTTTTCCCTGACATTAATTAAAAGGTGAATGAAAGGTTTTTCTCCTAATTAAAGCCCTGAAATTTCATTAACTGATCTGTGGCGAGTGGTGACTGTCAAATCTTTGTCCCGTTTACACAAACCTTCACAGGGGAAACACAACTCTCAGACTGAACTCTCTGCGAGCATCAGGGGAACGTTGGTTTTCAAAAGGCATTCATTCAGTCGGAGCTCTTTTACGGAAAGCCTGTGATACAGCGGATCTGCTTTGGTCGTTGTCTCTTGACGGACATTTTGGCAGCAGATGACGGCTCCTCAGTTCGAGATGAGGAGACTAAAAAGACTGTAGCTCTCTGTTAGCAAACAATGGGCAGGTTTCTGTTTCAGCAAAGTGAAAGACCAGAGCGAGAAAGGTGATCTTCATGTCCCAGAACGTGCTCGCAGAAATGAAAAATCTGACGGGCAAATCCAGTTTTCCACCTTAATATTAAAGATATTTAATATTGCAATATATAATATATAAACTCATGTTTCATCTGGTGGTTCACTTGGATGAACGCCTACATAGAACCTGGTTCAGAAGAAAGGAGAGCAGGTGGGTGAGATCAAGATATCAATTTACCGCATTTATCTTTATGTTGCTCATTTTTCAGGTTCGCTGACACTCGGCTATTTAAAAGCCTCTTGAGTCTATTAAAAGTAAAACTTTGCCTCGTAAGCATCGCTGTCATCGCTACACCAGTGTACCTAATTTCCAACATCTCTAAACCCAGAGTGATGGAAGGACTCGGGGAATAGGAGATGTTAAGAGTGGGCGGTCCCTCCTGTTGTAGGAAACTCCGGTGAGGGGTGTTCGCCATATGCTCGCCGGGTTCCGAGGGAAAAGGGCTCAGAGGATAAAAGTGAGCGCGGCAGCAACGGCCCTCCATCAGTGTGTTCAAAGCCTCCATATGAAAATGACTGTGTACAAGACTTCTACTGAGGCCAAATTTAGATCAAAGGAAACCCCGAGCAGGAGGGAAACAGAGGGAGGGGGAACAGGGTTGGTTTGGGGCAGACAGGGAGTTGTGCATGAAATGGAAGTTTGTGCAATGTGATGAGCAAATCTGTGTGTGCATGGGAATGTTAATAATAATAAGTGGGGAAATTTGTCAATTTATTTTTCCCCTTTACACTGAGGATTTCAATACCAAATTGGAGCTGTTAACTTGTGATGTGACTTCCAGCTGGGAGAAATGAAGTTGTGTCTTTTCCAGGTCAACAAACTGGCAGTTTTACTGTACAGACTCTGTACAGGATTGAATTTAGAGGACGGGACATGTAGCAGGAGATGCAAAATAGCTTTTGATGTTTTGAGTTACAGTATATTTGTTTCCTAAATTTCTCTCTTGCACTGGAAGCAGAAGGAAATCTACCCATCTGTGTTAGCCAATGTAGTGTAAATAATTATTTAAAAAGCATTACACCCCTTCTCCTGAATAAATGATCACTTAAGTTCCTGTATAGTTTAAAATGTATCTTTTTTTTCTCTTCAACAGCTACTAGACATGCAGTCACAATTGTAACTTTGTGATTAAATTAATCTTTTTTTATTGTCTAAAAACTTTCTTTATATCGCTGGTCTTTGTATCTCACACTCACTGTTTCTGTACTGCACTTCCCAGAGATCACATGTCAATCTAATCAGTGTGGGTGGTTCTAAAACGTGTCTTTTTAGAGGATAAGGCTGCTGTTCTATATTTTTCTTACTATCAACAAATCCCATGAAAACTGTGATTACTTTTCCGGCTCCCCTACCCTGTCTTTAGCACTGAGCCCTAAGCCCGTTGGTTCTTACAGAAGATGTTTAAATGTTTAAAAACAGGTCACAAATATATTGTTTTGCTTTGAGAAAAGGCTAAATAATTTTCTTAAACAGCTGGGCACTGTAGTTTTTAACAAACGTTACTAAAACAAGAGTAAATAGTGCATTTGTTGGGGACTATTTTCAGTCACGGAATAATACATATTTGGTGCACTATTGAGCAGGACGGTGTGTGACGGATTGACTCAAAAATAACTACAGGTAAATGTCATCCAGTTTAACAGTGCGGCTTACTGATGTGTTTTTAATCGTTTTTGGACAAATATAAAGTTCTACGACACAGAAATAAGATAGGCTTTGGCTACACAGGTAAACTTTGTTCATAGGATCAATTGGTTTTGCTCTGTTCATGGGATTTGTTGACAATAATAACTAGTCTCATCTTATCACCATACGTTTTTTCTATTTCATCACTTGCTGCTCACCAGCAACTTATTTTTCCCCATGAAGACCGACCAAACACTGGATTTTGAGAACAGCCAATGAAAACACTTCCATGAACTCGCTACATGCTGAATCACTGTGTTATATGATTCAGATATAAAACAGAACAGTGCAAATTTATTTGTATAAAAATGTTATTGACTTCTGCTTTGAAACAATATATATTACCATAAATCACAATCTTAAAGCTCCTGGTCTTACTGCTGAAACAAACGCTAACACTGATATATGAGCGGCTCAGTCGGCTCCACTCCTCACATCTTTCTTCCATCTCTTCACCTCCTTTCCTTAATCTCACTCCCCCCTGCTGCCCCCTCCTCCTCGCTCCTCCCTCCTCTCCTCCCTGCTTCCTGCCTCTCCAGAGATGAGGTCACATGCTGCAGACCTGCTCTGTGCCATCTGGCTGACTTCCTGTCATCCTTACCCCAGGAGAGAGTGGCTCTGCAGGGTATACCACTGGAGAACACCCCCCCCACCCCCTCCTCCTCCTCTTCCTCCTCTTCCTCCTCCAGGCCCCCGCACACCTGAGCAGAGAGGGTGAGAAAAACACACAGGGAGAAAAACAGAGAGAGAAAAGAGTGGGAGAGAGCAAGACAAAGAATACAGTGGGAAAGAAAGAGATAAGGACAGAAAATACAGCGGAAGAAAGGAGGAAAATTAGAAAAATATGCAAGCAAAAAGAAAACTGCAAAAAAAAAACAAAACACATCAGTGCTTCTCTGAGAAAAACTGATTAAAGTAGGATTTTAAACCATGTGGTTTGGAAAGAAAAAAATTGGTCTGATGCCATGATAATGACAAATCAAATTTCACCACAACCAAAACGCTGAGGGGCAGTTTTTATGTTATTACATATGTTTGAAAATCAAAATGAAGAGAAAGAGCAGTCCCCCACTTTTCCTTTAATCAGAGAGGATCGTGCATATCAAGTTAGGATTTTTTTGTAGCTTCACATTAACCATGAAAATTCAGAAACATCATTAGAGAAATTGTGGTTGAATTTCCATCGAGGTCCTTCATGTGAGCATAGCCCGCTCTGTTTCGCACCTTCTCACCTTCCTCTCACACATCTCCTTTTAACACAAGAACATTAGAATTGGTTAAAAGCGCATACATGGCAGATTAATCTTAATGTCCCACCCATGGTCTTGCATATTCATATAAATATAACATGACTGCCGCTCACATCTGAATTTATTGGTTTTCCTCCTCTGCAAATTAGGGGGCCTCCAATTGATGAATATTTTAGCACATGTGCACTCTGTGGGACATTTATCATCGGCTTTGCTATTATAAACAGAATAAATGAGCAGTCAAAGTAGGCTGCTGCTACAGTGTGCTGTACGCAGACACACCGCCCCTCTGCGCTCTCTTGCTTTAGCCTTCCTCCACGACTGCTGCTGCATCTTAATTCTGCAAAATGGCTTCCTCTTTGGCGTCCCCTTTACATGTTACATGACGTCTCCCGGCACATATGGATGAGGGTTTACCATAATGCAGTATATTGCAGGTTTGCCCATAAATGGTGACTATGGAGATCATGACAGAAAGGTCTTGCACCTAATCTGTAACACCTAAAGCAGAGCTGCAGTCAAGACAACCTTAGTTGAATCTATGTTAAGTGAAGCCCTAAGGGGGTCGAGACAGAGGTTAATTGGATATACTAAAATTATGTTATTTCATTACAGACGTTAAGTTTTGGAGGTTAGCCTAATAAAAAGGATGGAATATTTAAAATAAAGGTATTGCTTAACTTGGAGATTATTTTTTCCCCATCCTTGTTGCTAAGCCTTCAGCATGGCGCTCTCTAGAGATCATCCGTCAATCAAATAGTTTGGATGGTACTGTTGATGTCCTTTTCACTGGATTTCCGTTGATGAAGTTTGAGCTTTCCACAGGAGTTTTTCTAAAAAAGGGTGACCTGATGGGTACAGCGGCGAATATTAAGGAATATCTGAGGTCAAGATTATTCTATTGTGACAAATCAAGCTCTTATTTCGTAATTTTGACACCCTATGACCTTAAAACTTTTTCTGTTGCTGGTGGTACATTCAAAACTGGGAGCTGGAAAACATGTTCAGTAAATGTTTGACTTGTTCAGAATCCTGAAATCATACCAGTCATGTTGGCCAGCAAAATAATGGAACAGAAAGCCAAATCAAAATGAGACCACAACTGTCCTGCTTTGATGTTCTCTTCTCATCGTCCTCCTCTTCATCTCAACCATCCACTACCAGAAGAGAGTGCAGTTGGACGCCCTTTAGCGCTTCCTTTTTGCCCCATGTGACCAAAAGGGCTGCTGGGATTCTTTCAGACGGACGCCAAACCACCTTAGGCTGCATCTAACCACTGCTGAAGCCCACTGATCTGACACTGCAGAACCAGGCATTGTTTCAAATGCTTTCATTCACAGCCCCAGCCATTGGCAGACACTGTGAAATGGGTGAAATCCCAGCTTGGTGAAGCTGGCACAGAAACCCAGCATCCTGGATCCCTTCCACTTCAGAGAGCTCTGCCACATGCTAACTGTCATCCATGAGGCACTGCTAGCCCAAAGGGGGGTCTGGCAGAATGGGAGTGGGGTTGAGGGAGAAGACAGTGGGGTGGTATAAACATTGGGATATACCCTTCACACATAAACATGGAAGACAGCATGGACTCCTTGGAGATACAGCACCAGAGGCCATCAGAGGTGATTATTATTTATGCAGACACTATTCTGAGTTGAGCTTCATATTCTCCAGCTTGTCTTGCTTACCTGGCATGTGTCCAGTGTGAGCCATCCCTGGGATCCACAGCAATGATGATCCCCCCCTACATCACACACACACACACACACACAAACACAAACACAAACACACACACACACACACACACAAACCTCCTTGTCCTCATTGCTGTCTACGCCTGGTAGATCCCCTGGCATGTTCGCTCCTCCTTCATAAACACTAGCAGCTGCTTGGGCAATTAGCCATTAGCTCTTTACTTTTTACTATAATACCCGGTCCTCAGAAATCTCCACAATTAGCTCCTTAATTGCTTCTAAACAACCCAGGCGTAACCAATAAATGGAAGAAGGCGGTAGGTAGTTAGGTGAAGAGACAGGCTTCAGGGAAAGAATCAAGCTAGCTTGGAGAATTCAGGCTAAACAGTTCTTCGTCTCTCCTCCCTGTGCAGCCTTTGGCAATATTTTTCTGCCGTGACACGGCTTGGAAAGGCTTGTAGACGAGGAGGAAAGACAGAGTGGGTAAAAACACAGGGCAGCGGAGGGCTGATGCCTCATATTCAAATTGAAACTGACACATCCATGGCCTTTATTCTGTGGTCTAACTATCACTTCTGAGAAATGCTAACATTCGGTGTGACAGAGGGTGTTACGGTGACTTTTAGATGGGCAGGAGACGGCGCCCCCCGGGCGTGGATTTGCGTGGCAGCGTGATATGACACAGCTCGCTTGACAGAGCAATGGGGATACCCCCAAGATTAGCTGAATGCATTAAAGCGAGGCATGAAACGTAGCTAACTGTTGATTAAATCGCTGTTACATCCATACTGGCAGTTCCAGTTAACCTGTTTAACATTGACAACAGCTACGCCACTAACATGACAATGGCCTACAGGCCTAAATGTGCTGTTTGTTGTGTATAGCATCACAACAGACATGTTTATCTAAGGAAAGAAATGGATGAATAAATGAAATACATTTTTTTAAAGATGTCAGCGCTTAAATGATTAGTCAATTAATTGATTAGTCAAAAGACAGAAAGTTAATTGACATAATTCATCAAGCAAATGAAAATATTCACTGGTTCTGGCTTCTCAAATGTGAGGAATTGCTGCATGTCTGTTTTATATTCGTCGTCGTCTTTCAATTTGAAAGAGATGATGTTATTTTGGACTTATGATAGCCATTTTTAAAATATTTTCTGACATTTTATAGAGTGAACAATTAATTAATTAATTGAAAAAAGTATATAGAAATTTGATCTGCCCCAGAATTCCACTCTTGTCAGGGTGGGAAATTAATGATGAAATAGCATTTAAGGCGCTATGGCACACTAAAACTGTACATTTTTATATCACTATTACAACACATTTGTTGAGATCATTCCTAGTTTTGTGTTTTTGTCTGTCCCAATATTCTGCTGGTGGTTTGGCTATATGGTAAATGTCTATCATATGGTTTCCTTCTTTAATGATCACCACAAACTATTTTTGCACATTTATATCATCTTGGAAGATTTGGGGCACCTGCATGTTTTTCTTCATATTTCGTCCCTGCAACAACCGATGACACATGCTGCAGTTGCCCTCGACTCCCATGCATTTATCGTTAGCGGTGGCTAAATATCTGCTGATGTTTTGATGAAACAAGTATTACGCTTTAACCAGGGAAGTGGAGGCTCCAGCTACAGGTCGTCAGTTCATAACAGTTTCTGGCGTTCAATCAAAGAAATGCAGTTGATTGGCTTCCCCAATTCTCTACATTGATAAACTGCTTCCAAATGAAAACAATCAAAGCAGAATCAAGTATAATCAAGCATAGTAATTCACTGCAGCTTGTGTGTGTGTGTGTGTTTGTGTGTGTGTTGTCTATTACAAAATACTATTCCAGCAGCACAGCACCTCAGTAAACCATTTTCTTCACAAACCTCTCTGCATCCAGTCTACACTGACTTTACTTACTGTATCTCTCTTTCTCTCTCTCTCTCTCTCTCTCTCACACACACACACACACACACACACACACACACACACACACACACACACACACACACACACACACACACACACGCAGACACACACAATACCAAGGAGGTATACAAGCACCATCTAGTGCTTTATTCTGGAAACTGCTCTGCAGAAATGTGTTGAAGAATCCCAAATCTTCAGTTCTTTTCAATTTAGAATATTTGTTTGTAATTTATTTGGCGTTAATGTCCCAAAATTCTCAATGCAAAACATTAAAGTAAATTAATGTTGCATCACATAATGAAAATTAGATAAAATCAGGACTGAACCCATTGCGTTCATAAAATCTGCATTAATGCAAAACAGTATAATACACATTAACCGACTGATTCAATTACACATCCTTACTTGCTCCTGCTGACTAGCCTGACCTCTGACCTCTCTGGTGAAATACATGCGTGTGTTTCACAAGGTAAGAGGTAAGAGAAAACAGCACTATCTACAAGTCACTTAAAAATCATTAAACCGCCACCAATCTCTTGTCAAAAGTTTGGTTTCCTTTCAGAAATAAGAGGGAAAAGTTTCTAAATTTTTCCCAATCATTTCATTCTTGATCAAAAGTCACACAGTGTGTTCAGTGGAAACTCTGAATACTGTTTTGCGTGTGTGTGCATGCATGACATAGTTAAATAAATAACAGCAACATTCATCGTGTACCTCCTCAGCTTTCACAGATAAGAGGATGATGATGGTGGAAACATGGACTAGTTTCAACAACACAAGGAATTATCTGGAATCACCAACTCGCGTGTCACTAACCTGTTACCACTGAAGCAATTATTCACTTGACTAAGACATATGCATGCAAGAAGCCAAAATTTCGAAGGTTCACTCAGCGAAAGGCCAAATATAGTTTAGAGGAATGATATTACTAAGGTTTAGCTAAGTCCCAAACAGATGCCAAGACCAGACTCTTTTGATTCTGACTAAAGACCAAAACAGGCAACAAAAACAGCTTAGAGGTTTTTTTCCAAAGCACAACTAACGTATAAGAGGTTTCTTAAGCATAGATGTATATCTATCTGCACCAGCACTTAATTAAACTCTTTAATATTTAACTACTTGAACTACACTTTCTATAGTACCGGAGAGAAGACAAACAAAGGTGGACTGAGTGAAGAAAAAATGTATATCTAGGATTTTTCTATAGGCTGGAAAAGTCAAGATAACATCACCCAAAATCAAGACAAATCTAAGTTAAATTAAAAACAATCTGAGACAGGTCTAAAAGGTCAGAAACAAAAGTCTGGAGACAGACACTGTGTTCAAACTACCCAGAACTGGATGTCACGTTTGATAAATGTGTTTTAATTAAAAGTGTAAATTTAAATGAGACGAAGATTTTGACACTGAAGTTCACTCCCTAAACACACTAAAACAAAAGATAAGCTGCTGACCCACCAGCCACCTTGGCTCAAACACTAAGTGCACCGTATTAATAGTTTCTTTGACCTTTGATCTTAAGGCTCTAAAGCAGTTATCACTTTAGATAGCTCATGAAAATATACTTGCCTTATTGTACCTCAGTGAGCTGCAGTCAAAACTCTGACATTTGACTTCACTGAGAGCGTATCTGGTCTCTGAGGTTTAAAGTCCTCCTCCATTCAAAAATGTGCTTTGCTTACAGTTACTTCACTTGGATGTTTGACCTTCACTGTGCAGAATGATGTGTGTGCAGAGTTTGACACTAGAAGGCAGCTTCTGAGTTTAAGATGTGTATGTACAAGAAAGGTTTTGAGACATCACAATATTTTGGAAGCTAGTTTGGAGGCCAATTGTGGTGAAATAAAGCCTCCATGGCACATACACTGAGAACTGACTTTTCATGGAAGGAGACATCTTGTGTCCAGCCGTAAAAGCTTTTGAAATGACAAATATTTGCATATTCATGGATTCAGCATTTTTCAACGAGGGAGGAGTAGATGTAATTTAAAGATTTTTAACAAGGTAATTGTTAAAACTGTTTTGTGGGAAAACCATATCAGACACAAAGTATTATTCCAAGCAGAGTATTTTTATATGTCTTCAATCATGTCTCAAGGGGGGGGTCTTTAAATGTAAAATACTTTTTGAAGGCTGATTGTTTTGGATTGAAGAATGCCAATAGCTGATATCATGTGCCAGTGTTCTGCATAGTTGACTCACTGAGAACAAGATGGGACACTAAATTGAATTAAAACTAATGCCAATGAAATTCAACTCTGTAGCAGATGAGGCCAGTTTCAGATTTTTCCATTCCGACTCCCATTATTATTTTGGTTTTGGTCAAATATATTTAGAAAAATACAACACATCAGACTTTGTCGGGGATAGAATGATGAAGTTGTGGGCTTATTTCCATCCTTGTTCCTGGTGTTTACAGTCCACCAACATTTATCAAGGCAGAAACAGACATTCCAATCTCTGACATTAAGAGAATATAATAACTAAAGAACTATATTATACTGTTGAGTAAACTCATATCCTCACATTGACTCTGTTAGACGTTGACTAATCTGACCTGTTGATATCTGACTGTTATTTAAAGGACAATACTGACTGTTGACAAAGGTACAGTGAAGGCTGATCCTCACCAGTCTGATATTCATAAAGGGAAACTGGTTGCAGACACAGTTATAGCCTTAGTACCGGGAACACCATATAATATAAATTGAGCCTACAAATTTGTTTGAATCACATAATAAACATTTGTGAAAAGTGTGATTGATTTATTTGACAGCAGGCATACAATCCACACAAACAACAATCTTCACAACAAGGCTTCTACAAACAAACAAGCTTCAGGCCCAATGAAGCCTGCACAATTACTGGCCAAACATATGGGCAGACCTGCTTGGTAGTACCAGACTGTTTCTACCATAATATTTACTGTACTGCCTGCAACCAGCCAAGAGTAATACAAGCTCAGATTTAATGTCTGTATTTCATGGACTTCCCATGACTAACTTTGAAATGGAAAAATTGCAGTGATAGTTGTTTCTTCAGAGCAATGGTAAAACTGACAACATGATGAGACACGTTTTATTTTTATGTTTACTGGGGCTCTGTAGTCTGAAGCACCAGCACACAACTTAAGTCCAGGGACTGTCAGAAATCCTTGAAGAGGCTTCAGGGGGTCTCAACATGTTCACTTTTATTTATCCCCAAGGTAAACGTCCCACTGATATAATGTGTGAGGATGCCTACTTCATGGTTTTCTCATTTACTCTTCTGTCTAAATCCAAATTCAACTACTAATATTCAGTGGTGGAAGTAATATTTAGATATTTTACTTAAGGAAAAGCAGTAAAACCACAATATAAAAAAGTCCACTGCAAATAAAAGTTTTGCATTACAATTTCACTACTACTAAAAGTACGTAAGTATTGTATAAATGTAAAAGCTACTCACAAAGGAGGCAAAATGGGCTCTGTGTTAAATTATTTATTATACAATTGGGTTATTATTGCTGATGCATTAGCATGTAAGCAATATTTCAATGATGTACTGTAGCTGGCTGCGGTAGAGCTAATTTTACCCATTTTATGTACTTTTTAAAATTTAAATATACTGTTATACTGCTTGTTTAATTTACTGGAACAATGCATTGTATTTTATATGTTAATTACAGGTTTTTTAAAACTTTTATCTGCAAAGTTACTAGTAACTATAGCTACCAAATAAATGTAGTGGAGTACATGCCAGTGAAGTGCAAGTACCTCCGAATTGTACATAAGTAGCTACAGTACTTGTGTAGGCTACTTAGCTAGTTACTTTCCACCACTGCTAATATTTTCTAATGGTGCATTTTTCTGAACACAATCTCTGTGGCGTTCATGAACTAGCTCAGGGTTACTATATAATGTTTGGGAAACAATCTTTGTTTTTCCGCCACCGAGCATGAAAGTGAGAAACTGACACGCTTATTTTCGCACATACCTTAAAACAAATCAGTCAAAGTTTTGCCTGCCTCTTGAAAACGGTTGTGTCGCCGTCGAACGAACTGCGACAAAACCAAAACATGCCCGGCATCCGTAGTTTGATGACGTCACGGCCAAATATGGCGGCTTGCTCCGAATGAAAGAATGAGTTAATGGCAAAACCACAACAAACGTGTTTGCGAAAACAAGAACACACTTTAAATAACGTGTTTGCGAAAACAAGAACACACTTTAAATATGATGTATCAGCCGCTGTGTTCTAAGCCACGGAGCATCCACGAAGTAGTTAATACAGTAACGTTAATGTCCAGAAGAGGTTGCTTCGTTATTGCTGTAAACTATGTCAGAGCCTGCTGAGTTCAGTGACTTGTGGAGGAGTGTTTCCAAACTTTGTCACAGCAAAATACAAGAGAAGAAAACAGGAAAGCAGATGACTGGCACAACAACATCAGCCATGTGTAAAGGTGAGGCTGCGGAAGGATTAAAATAGACAATAACGATCTGTTGCTCAGCACGTGTAGCTGAATAAACTGCTGGCTTGAAAACATCTAACCCTATCTGCATACTTGGAGGAGTGGCGGCGGCGGCCATTAGGCGATCAAACGAATATGTGATGGTGACAACATGCTAGCTGACTTTATTTCTTCTTACTTCACAATACACACACTAACCTTTTTTTTTTTTAGAAACCACAGGCATTCATAAGTTATTTACAGTGTTGTTCCACATGACATTGTGAGAAAGATGAAAAATAAGATTGTATGTTGAGAAAAACAGCTTCTGAGTGAGATTGTATTTGGATTCGTAGAGTGCTTAAATGTATAACATTGTTACACTAAAAGGACACACGTATTACAAGTTAAATGCACTAAAATAACTAACTGTAACAATAGAAAATGGACTGTGGATGTTTTCATTTAGGTGATATGATAACACTTGATATCTGTTTGACACACAGATTTGCAGAGTCCAAAGCGCAGAGGCTACAGCAGGTACCCCGGTTTAAATAATGGGGATTCTCCAGGTGATGTGGAACCATCACAAGACATCTTCTGGGATCCCACATCTCCCACTCCAGCTAATACTGGTAAACGACACTTGACGATGCTCAACACAGATATCCCATCTGACTGACCGGTTCTACATGAATGACAACATGCACACCTGCTGAACATGCTTATTGCTGTTTTATTTAATGACCATATGGTGTGGAGATGTAAACTATTACATAGATACAGATAATTGTTGACCATGACCATGCATATGAAAGAAACTGAAAAACTGACTGTCATGAATGCTTTTCAAAAAGAAATTAAATAACAATGTCCTTGATATTACAACTTGGGTCATATTTATTATGTACATGTACATTGTTTTTAGTGCTGTTAGTAGTATAACAAGTATTTGTTTTGATCTGTTTTCCGGGTCAGGGCTCAGGAACACCAGAGTTGTGGAAATATCTGATATTGTCAACCGAATTGCTCCAAAGGTCAGTTGTTTCTTCAATAACATTAGACTAACCACTGACTCAACACGTCCGAACGCCATGGTGGAAGTCCCTTTATTGTAACACTAAGCAAGTAGTTTTGTCACTCAGTTCTGTGTGCTGCATTAAGGTTTTAAGCTTGTTCCATTCATATTTTGAAAGAAATTCTTCAACATTTTGCTTTTGTCTTACACAGGATGTGAAACAGAAGGGGACTGAATCTCCTCTTCTGCAGTGGATAGGTGACAGTGCTGTTCCTTGCACACCGGACATTCCAAAGCCAAGAGTGAGGAAGAAGTCCTCTCGGTGTGTTATCAATTTTTTGACCCAGATACTCACTGACTGGGGACCTGTGGTTTTATTCCCCACATTAACAAACACTTTATAGGGATAAGGATTATAGGTCATTTTTACCTGTAGCCCATAATTATTTTTAGTTAGTAGTAGTTTTCCTGTTTTTCTGTCTTTTTTGGATTGTTAATTATTTTCGTTGCCTATTGTTTCCTCTCTACAGGCAGAGCAGTGTGGATGACCTCATGAAACTGGCCAGGCAGTTTGACGAGAACATGCAACAAGACATGGAGACTTCAGAACAGCTTAACACTGTCAACAACCACCTCAATGAATGTGTGAACACTTCCAAAACAAAACTGACAGAGACATCATTCCCTAACAATGTGAAGGTGGAGGCAGAGCTGCACGCTCTGTTTGACAGCTCCACTCAGAGAGTCAGAGGCCGGCTAAGCCAGGGCTCCTCAGCATCAGCCTGCTCACAGGAAATAAAAGACCAACCTGGGGCTTCAACTTTAGCTGAACCCCAACAATCTGATCTAAAGACAGCTGACAAGTCTGGCTCATCTGCACATCCTGCTGAAGAAAAAGGATCTTGTGGTTTTAGTGCTAACAATTGTGATGACTTTGATGATGACTGGGAGAATGATGACTTACTTAATGACTCTTTTGTGCTGGCGATGACCCAGAATCCTGACCAGCAACATGACACCAACCCTAAAACCACCTTGCAGTCTAACACTAAGACAAACATGACTCAGTTTGCTTCTGTTTGCACGCCTACTGCAAATCCAAACTCTGCACATCAGCCTTCAATCCTGCACTCCAAGCCAAGCTGCAGTGCACTCCAGGAACTGTGTCCCAAACTAAAGACTACCAACCGAAGCACTTTCAAGTTAGAGCCCAACCCTCACTTCCAGCCCAAGGTGGCTGCCAAGGAAGTTTCCAAGTCCAGCTTCACTGTTATACAACCTAAATCAAAGATGTCTGTCCAGAAACCTGCTCCCACAAAGACACTGTCTACTCCTCGACCTGACAAGATCACTAATGATCAGAAGGAGACTAGTGTAGCTGCAGACTCTGTTAAAGACATTTCAGACAGTTTATGGGATGATGGGGACGATGACGCGCTGCTCTACCAGGTGTGTGACAGCGTGGAGAGGATCTCCAACAGTCAGCCACAGCAAGTGAGCCCCAGCAACTGCCAAGAAAAACAAGATATTGCTGTAGACAGACAGCAAAAAACCACCGCGCCTCTGCCAATCGACACATCCTGGTCCGTGAACGATGGTGCCAGTGCTAATAGAAAGTCACCATGTGCTTTTGTTTGTTCTAACTCATTACCAGGGACTAGCTGTGAAACTGTGAACTACCAAGGATGGAACATTCCCATGAAAGGGGCCAACAACAAATCAGGGATGTCTCAGAGCCTCCCAGGAAGCCGCATGAGTCTGGGCACATTTAGCCAGTGTAGGGATTCCTCTGGAACTTTCCAGGCTGGGAATGCTAACGTGGATACGAAGCCACATACAGTGACAGCCAGGGCACCGCAGAGCTCCAAGTCCCATCACGCAGCCTTCAAGAGAAATGTATCTGACTCAGCAGTTATAAGCAACAAAGGTAAGCTGTCTGAATTTTGATATTTTGCACCTGGGCTGTATTAAAGCATGACATACTGTGTATAGATAATGATAATGTAATCAAAACGTTTTAGTTTTAATGTTGAAAAGTGTTATTATACAGGATTGCATGTTTGTTGAAGAAGCCATAAGGAAAATGTATTAACGCTTACTTTTCTTCAAAACAGCACAGATAATTGTCTAAAACTGGAGAAAAAAGATTTGATAAACTACATTCAGTAAAATATATAATAACTTAAGGTATTGTCTTTAAGACAAAGTTAAGTGCTTTTTCTCTTCTTTGTAAATGGTTATTTTGGTGCATCTTTGCAGTTTGTCTATTCCATCTACCATCTACTTTATAAGAGACTGGATATTGAAGTGAAAACTCACAAGTAAAACAGATGTCACATGTTGTTCTTATAATCACTGACAGTTCAGTGCATGTGCACATGAACAATTCTCCCCCAAAGCAAGTAAACATAGCGCTATGGCTTTAATTTGTGATGCTGTCAAGAGTCCAAACCTCAGGAAGCTTCATTGCCAATGAATTGCAGACTGATTTTCTTCTGGACATGGAGGGTTGGGGGGGTTTATGTACTTCCAAATGAGCTTCACCATGGGTACCCACTGGTCCTAGTTATGGTAGCAACATTTTTATGTTTACAAATTAAAACTCAGTTGTTCAAGTCATAGCAACGGCACACAAATTCTGATTTAGGGTCGATTTCCCCTTTTCTCTTCAGGTCTTTGCAAGTGTTTTAATTCTCAGCATTTCCTACCAAACCATACTCAGTGTTTCCATTAATTTTTCTCACTTTCCTTCCTCCTTTCCAGTTTTTGTCACAAGCCAGATGACAGGGAAGTGCTCTGCAGCTGAGATCGAGAGGAAGAAACAGGAAGCCTTGGCCAGGAGGCGACTACGAATGCAGAACGCCCCGAAACCATAGATGAGCTCGTCCTGACTGAAGGGATATTATTGTCCTGTAATAAGCCTTTACAAAACTTATCATTCTATACCAGTGGTTCAGCCACCTCTTTAGTAAGATGCTATCAATGATGATATCTAAGATGATATCATGTTGGTGTTAATATTTCAATATTAGATCACCAGGTTTTGGGTGATAGGTTTGACTCTGCCCAGAAAGGATCTAGTGTCTATTAAAAACAAGTGAATGCCTCTTGTAAGAGCCGCTGGATGTTTTATGTAAAAGCGAGTTTTATGCACAGTTTGATGCAAGTCTCAGATCTGGTGCTGTGATAACATTAAAAGAGATTTTCCTGAGCTTTTTTTTACATTTTGACTTTGAAAAATAGTTGACATCCACTGAGTTTGAAATCATTCCAAATGCTGACCTCCAGATTATTCTGTTGTTTTCCAGCATCGTCATTTCAGCTCTCTGCACACCTTTTGGACAGAAAATGTTTTTTGTTGATTTTTGTTTTTAAAAAACAGCTTCTATTGATGTTTTCATAACTTTGTAATCAAAAGAACATTGCTTTAGTTGAAGTAAATTAAGACAGTGTTGTAACACAATGTAAAACTTTTCTTTGGGGCCAAACTACAAATTTAATAGATGTGAAAGTGTCTGCTTTATAGATGAGAATACGCATGCCATGATTCAGTAGATTGTTTTTAATATTTCTTGTTTTGTTTTCCTGCATTTCTTTTGTGCGTGTCACATTTTATCCTTTCAGTTTTGCAGAAGTCAGAATCAAGTATTGTACTGTAAAGACAGTGTTATGGCCCTCCTCTGTAGGCACAATTTATTGCAATAGTCATGTTGTGCACCTTTTTAAAAACTGTTAATCCGACGACAGTAAAAACCCAACCATGGAAATGTTTTTTTTTATTCCCACAGGATAAGATGGAAATGAGGAAGATGGCCTACTACTGTGTTAGAAGGGTTGGCCTCTTTGTTTCTACCTTAGTGCCTTAATATATCATAAGGAATTTGAGTCCAGCCCGTTACTTCACAGCGGCATGATGGACCTGACTGTAGACATTCTCATAATTTATCTTTCATGATGTTTATTCCTTGTATGAACACAAACACAGTTGGCTGCTAAAATACACTTGATGGTTTGTAGCTGTTTTATTTAACTGTAGTTTCAGTTCTTATATAATAAATAAATACTGAATAAACTCCAGTCATATGTGGTGTGGATGCACTTTAAAGTTCTTCAAACTTACCTTAAACAGCATAACTTACCTTGAGCAGCTTTACTTTGTGCAATTCTATGTACGGAAATCGTACCGTGGAACTGCTTAAACTGCAAGGCAGCCAACCAAAATTTCTGACATGAAACACAGACAGAAACCAAACTGAGTGTCCAAAAGCCAGATTGTTGATCGTTCAGGCATCATGACCCCCCTCAAATTGAATGTCAAACGACAACTGATCTGGTAGGCGTAATCCTTACAGTCCCTACCGGGCTTTAAAGCTGTACTCCAGAGATTTAGTATTGCACTTTCATTATAGCTTTAAAACAGATCGAAGCAGCAGAGGCCGAGATATCCTGACTTTTAGTCCGTAGTATGAAACAAGCTCCAAAAAACACTGGATTCTACATTTCCCATAATGCAACTGGATAGCTTCTGTCCAGATGACCCCTCCTGCCTCCCAAATGCCCCCTTCTTTCAAAACCCAAACCTCCTGTTTGTAACGCAGGCTTTCTGTTAAGTCTCAAGCGCAAGCCAAGATAACACTGATGACATCATCAGGGTTTTTTTTTTCTTTTTTTCAAATTTTAAAAAACTCCCTTTAGAGTCCCGGAAGACATTGTACAGCTGTTTTCACAGGCGGAGTCGTGCTCCTAACTGGACCTCGTGTAAAACTGGTGGAGTTCCCCTTTAAAAGACACTTTGTAGATGTCTTTCTGCTGCGTCATTGGCTCTACTTTTGTATCAAACAGCTGGTCAGGATTTTGAGTGTACACAGACTGCCTCCTTACTGCAGTTATTGGCATCCATTACTCTAACCTCTGTGTATTTCAGGGCTGTTGACAGGTCCAGCAGATATGATGGGCCCATTTCGCAAACACTCAAATCTGTTTTCAACAACTTGCTGCCTGCAAAGGAAGACCATTGTGAACGCGCAATAGCCTCAGTGTGGAGCATATTATTGTTATTAGACATGAGGGATTATTTTATTATGAGGGCTAATTTGTCCTCTGGCCCCTTATCACTCTACTCACCTGCTGTACTGTGTGTGAGGGTAGTACAATGTTCCTCTTTGTAATCCCAAGAGAATTCCTCTGTGTTCTTCCCTCAAGCCCATCCCCAGCCATTACATGCCTGTGAGTTCCCAGGTGTGTGTGTGTGTGTGTGTGTGTGTGTGTGTGAGACGGGTGGTTTGCAGGTGTGTATATTCGAGTATTTATCCCATTCCGAGCACGTAATAGGCCCCATCCTCCTCCCTGCCCTATCTGTTTCCCCTCCCCATCCAGTCCGACTGTAAATCAGATGGCAGGGCAATTTGGCAACAGCATAAAGGCCCCTGGTTTTTATGACTATGATTATGGTTATGATGATGACTAGTATTTATTTCAACTATCTGATGAAATCCTTGGCTAAAGCTAACAGGTGTCGAGCAGGTACAATATCGTGCTCGCTGAAGGATCCTTGTAATGTCGCCATAGAGAGCGAAATATCGTCCCCCCCAAACAGAAGAATGGGCTGTTTCAGCGCCCACTCGTCACGCCGTACATGGAGCAATTTCTGATTATTGGATGGGAGTGGAGCGCCACAACGTCCTCTTTGTAGAGAAAGAATGATTTATGGCTGTTAGTCAGGCATAAGGCAGTAATTGCCGCACTGACGATTATGTTACCATGGCACCTGTTTAAACTGTCTATTCTTATGTGAATGTTTTCATTTTTGGAAGAGGGGAATTTGCAGCTTGAAACTGATGTGTGGAGACATTAATTGAAGTTGGGAAAGGATCTGAGATGGTGTGGTAACAATTTAGGGGGAAAGGAGAGTATATGTGATGGACAGACTTGTGTTGTGTTATCTGATATATTAACAAAAGTTTGCTGGAAACCAAAACAATCTGGAATATTTTCTTAAACATGCGAGACAGAAGCAGTCTATTCAGCAAGTACGTAAGTACACTTCTGATTCACAAGCTACAAAGACGACGTAAGCTCCTATACAATTAAAAATAGTTCAAGCTTTATGATACACTTTAGTCTATACGTGTTACTCTTCATGTACACATTTAGCACTCAATAATGATGATTAGAGACGGCGCACTCAAGGCGTGACAGCTTAGAGGCTGTTGTTCTGTGCTGAGCCTGACCTTTGACCTCCCCTGTGTAGGTGTTTATGTGAAAAGAGGATTTCTCCTTCATGGATCAAGACAATATCTTTGTTGAAACCCTGTTGTGTCACAGTTTCAGGACTCAGAGGCGTGCGCTGATGAAGGATATGCAGGAGAAAAAAAAAAAATCTCTCGGATGAATCCACATTTCCTCTGGATGGGTAAATTGAATGAGTTATGGTCTTCCCTCCCTCACAAACTGCTGTGAAGGTGCCTTTTAGCGGGACACGTAGCTCAAGGGATGTGTTGGCAGGTAAACCTACCTGAAGCCCAGTCTTTTGATCTGTTAGAGAAAGACCCACAATTACAGGCATAATCTATATGAGGTCAAGTCGTAGTTTAAATCATACTAAATAGTAATAGTTCTTTTTAACAAGGATGGGAGCATTTAAAGATTTAAAAGCATGAATGAACGTTTCTCTTAAAATGTGTTTGATTTTTCTTTATTGGTGGTTGTTTTTTGATGTTCATTGACTAGAAATCATAGTTCACTCACATCTTCACTTACTATTAAATCACTGTTAAAGAGAATGCATTCACAAAATACTAATGCTGTCAGCCATTGCAGCCCGTTCGCGGATGGCAGCGGACCAATTCCAAAATCTTTGGTAAGTATTAGTCATTTCAACCCCAAGATTAGTAAAAAAAAAAAAAAAATAGGGCCCAGTTTTAAAAATACCAAAGATTCCCTTAAAAAAAAAAAGCTTAAAAACAGGCTGAAAACAGACATTGGAAAAGTATAACCCACATTCCAAATACAAATAAAACCTGAAACAACAAGCAACAACCTCAGTGACAACAGAGCAACTAGAAGTTGGACCTTGTGTTGAGAATAGAACAGCAGATCTGGTATCAGAAGCTCGATCTCATTCCTGCTACCATAACCTCACCCCCAATCACTCTTCTTCTGTTTGATCATTTGTGTGGAAGGTTGCCATATTAATGACTAATGCCAAACTAAGCAAGGAGCAAATGAAAAGTGGACTATAAAACCTTCTGGCAACAAGAGCGCTCCAGTACTGACTTAATTCAGGAGAAAAAAGGCAAAATCATACTAGGTTCCATCTTGCTTGCATTCTGTATCTCAAATGTCATTTAGTTGGATGACTACAATGATCATTCCAAGCAAGTGAAGTTTAATTTCAGTGTTAACATGACGTCTTCTTGCAGTTAGTCCAGAAGGAAAACCCTCTTTCACTAAACTGCTAAAAGTAGGGAAAGGCATTGTGACAATGATTCTGTTCAAGCATCCAGTGATATCCCACCCCTTAAAATCTTGTCATTTTGGCAGTCTACTGTAGAAACCTATGGTGATACCGTTTTAGGAACCAGAGCTGGAAGACTAGCCCCTTTTTGTTACCTCTCCTTGCCTTCTTTCTACACTCATCCCAGCATGAGGTTGAAGTGGCGGAAGTGAGTAATGAGACCTGGAGGCATACTAGTGTGCTGGATTACAGATGCATTTGCAGTAGATTAATATGAGCCAAAATTTTCCAAGGGCATCCACTGTTCCACAAGACAGACTCCAAGAACAGCAAACATAAATTAAACGTCTTTAGAAATACGACCCGAGGTAGCTATTGCCTCCTTAACCCAAGTGCAGAGAAGCCATTGGAGATAGCATCTCTAATCGCTTTCCCATGCTGTGAGGCCATGCTGCAGAAAGCCTAAACAGCTCACAGATTACCTCACATTGAATGTATCACACATACATCAGCTTCTTTTTTCCCACTCTTTCTTCCTCTCTAACTCTGGCTATCTCTCTCTCATCTGTTTGTATATCTGTCTAGAGGAGGAGTTGTGCAGCGCTGTGGCAGCAGCCTGTCAGCAGCGCAAATGACCTGTGAAGAGTTTCACGGTGCGTGTCATTAGGCAGCTTTAGATTTGTTTCAGCAGCGCTTTACCTGAGGGCTCCATTCATGGGCCCCCAGGTATGACTGCCTTCCCCACTGGGGGGAAGTTGCGGAGGGAGTTGCCAAATTCCCCCACTCCCTCCACAGAGGACAGTGATGGAAAACCCATGAGCATGATGGGGCAACGCTTAAGTGTAGAGTTCCGGGTGTTTGGGGAGTCTAGCCTACTGACAGAAAAGCAGCGTCATTTTTTAGATCATTGTTTAAACACATTTTTTGCAGGTTTTTGCTCACGTCGTTTCTCTGGAACTATTTTACTGTTATTGGCTTATATTTATTGGTTAAACATGTTCTGCTCTCAAGAAACAGAATTTTTTAGGAACTGTAATCATGGGATGGTGAGACATTAAAGCTGGATAAACATTTAGATGTCTGTAGGAAACTTCTGTTTCTAAACATGATGTACAGAGTGTTATGGTGATGTATAACATTAACATTTGAACCTTAATATATTGCTTTCAGTGTGAAAACAACATGCCTCCAATTTTGGTGATTTTGTAAGTCTGAAAGGGTTTTCTTTTCACCCACCTGATGCAAACCTTACATTTACGTTGTTTAGTTGACACTCTTATCAAAGCAATTTACAACTAATCAGTAGAATATCTTTTCTAGGAAAATAAGTCATGTAAAGGTCAAAGTCACCCAGACGTAATAGTGATAAGTAGTAAGGAGTTGTCTACCAAAGTCTTGTTATTACAATCTAAATCATTGCTTAGGAATGGAAGGAGAAACAGAAAAAACACCTCTTGTGAAGGATTTATTAGCCCCCCGAAAGCTCTGCAATCAACTCAGCTTTCTGAAATTCCATGTCTTGTACACTGTTCAACCCTGGATTATCACTATGTTTTTTTTTTTATCTTCTCCGTCCAAACTGATCCCGTATTGATATCCCGGCATCACCACGCTTTATTAAGCATGCTGATAAGGGTCTGCAGACTTAACTGTGTTTTGAGAAACAAGACTCTCTTGCACACAGCCAACAAATATCCCTGTTGCCACATTCCTCCGGCCTATATCTGCCAACACCTTTGCGCTACAATGGCTTTGGCCCTTTTTTCCCCAGCCCGTAATAGTCAGCGTGGGCTGTAATGGTCTGTTGACAGGTTTAGGCTGAGGTAATTTTGTTGCTAGGCTTTACAGTGAGGTGCCAAATCTTCCCCCGAGGAAAAAAACGAGCAGCAGATGCAGGGAAGCTAGCTATTAGCTTTCTAATGTGCACTTTGTTATTGGCCGATTCTTATTATAAAAGTTTGAGGAGAAAGAGGCTGCAAATCATTTTTATATCAGCGCTCTCACATAATTTTGGCTCATATTTAAGGCCTCGGAGGTAATTGCAGGGTTAGTTGTTGTTTTGTTGTACAGTAAGAGACTCAATGTGTTAGCTGGGTGCTAAAATGTTAAGTGGTGCTAGCTTCTGGGAGTTGTGTGCTCTTAAGTTAAAATGGCCCCCGCTGTGCAGAGACACAGTTCATTATTTGAAGCAGGACTGCATAAAGAGACGCCAGCTGAGTGGAACTCCAGCTGCAGGACTAACACATACACACACACATACACACACACACACAGATGCAATGTAGAAACACACCATGGAAAATGCAAGGGAAAGCAAGATTGTTGAGGCCAAGGGGTTCCCTTAGCAATGTGCAAAGCAGATCAACCGTGTACACACACACACACACACACACACAGAAATCCACAAGCACCTGCCAGCTGACCATCTCCTGTGGGATGGAGGTCCCAGGGTTCCCCAGTGCTCCAAACCCACACAACCACTACACACACACATTCGCTGCTGTGACCTTTTTGGAGTCATGCTGGGTCCTGCCTGTGCCTGCACGCTGATGGTGAGTAGCTAATGATGGTCGGTCTTTGTTCCGTTAGATCATCTGGCTCTCATTTAAGACTAAGGCAAGAGGAGAGAGAAGCCGCATTACACAGTATTCAGAGCCTGTATGTGTTTCTTGTGTTTGTAAAGTAAAGGTTTTTTAATCATATAATACTAAGTAGCCTGCAATGAATATAACAATACTAAAGAATGACTCCCGTCCCATCCTGTTCCTGTGTTGTGTGGCTGCAACCAACCAGCAACCAGCCACCAGAGCAGAAAGGAGAGAATAACAAAGAATTAAAAAAGACAACAGAGCGACTAGCATTATGTTCAAAATAAAAAATAGCCTTTATTCATATTAGAACTGCATATTTACTGTATATATAAAAACTGAGCTATTGTTATTATGATTCCCGTTGACTTTTTTTCCTGTCCCGTCCCAGTCATGTGATCTTCCCACAGGAATCCCATGATCCTGAAAAAATGTCAGCCTCTGATTTGTTGCTGTAAAATGACAATCAAATTGTTACTGTTTTAGACTTTAGATTTTCTATTTATGGAGCTTGAGTTTCTGCATTTCCTTTTTCTGTTTGCTTCTCATGCTGACCACCTACCCAGTCTTTCAAAACAAAATTCGGTTGTTGCCACACGCATCACTTCCTGTATGCTGAGAGATTTGTCCTAGCAAAATGCTACCCGACACAAAGTGCTTCAGACTGCAAATGTAAAAGCCCTCATGACCTGGATATATTGAAGCACTGTTGTAGAGGAGCAGAATACATGTAGAAATTATTATTACATCAGACATTATGACAAGGGTGGTTACTGACTGCGTAAACGCCCAGCACAAAACACACACAAAAGCTACAACCTTAACGTTTACTCCAGTCCAGCCCTAATCCTAATTCCAATCTTGACCCTAAAAATGACATCTGACCTTAACATGGCCTCTTAAAGACCTGGCAGAATCTTTAACTTTTAGACATATTCCTTATCTTTCTATTCTTGTGAGGTCATTGTCTCTTTGTAAGTATAGAAATACAAGAACACACACAAACACAAACCCCTGTTTAGAGCCTGAGGTTGGTCCAGGTCCAGCGCTCAGCGCTGTCTGCTCATTGTCAGTAATTCCATTTCCTGGCTCTGATAAAGTATGACAGATAGAAGAGGTGTAAAGAGGCTCATATGGACAGAAGATCAACACTCTCTCACACAGTTACGTATAAGACGATCATTCTTTGTTATGTTCACTAATATACACCCTTTTTCTGTCTCACACTCAAAAACACAATGTATGCCAAGTAGAAAGCAAAGGAAAGGAATGCCAGCTCACAGCAAAGCAGTGTTTGCAGCACAGTCTTCTCCTCAAAGGCAAATTGGGAGTCCCCAGTCAAATTACTCGAGCTGTTTCCAAATGCAAATATGTGTTATCAAATCAACAAAGCAACTAAAGATGCAAATCGAGAGATCCGTGCTGCTCGTTTAGCATCTGTTGGGAGGAAAAGAAATGAAACATTTCCATCAAGGCTTTGCCCCGTGTTTTCTCCGCTGAGAGCGGAGGGAACAGATTTGTATGTTTTTGTTTGAAGATTCGGTTTTGAAAGTCTTCACCAGGAAGCGGGGCCCTCCTGGCAGCGTGGGAATTCACCATGCGTTTAGTTTCTGAAGCAGTCCCATTTTTGTTGGAGTTTGCTAGTCGCCAAGTTTGCAGTACGTAAAGAGAGGTTGGAAACAGGGGAGACATCTGAGCCAAAATGGAGGGTTCATCCCTGCAGCTAATATACACTCTGCCCCAGAATGGAGGTTGATACAGTATTAAATGTCCAGGGTGTCTTAGCCTCAGACTTTGCATTTCGCGGTTGTTGAAGAAATGTATCGCTCCCTTGCAAACACACTCGGCTCATCTGTATGCGTGAACTGTTTCCTTTTATGTACAAAGAGTGATGCTTGATTTATGAACCATTTCACTTATCTAAGAGGGAAGGAACAATACAAATATGGTAAAATACCATGCACTTTAGTAATGGGTTGTTACTCCAGGACCTCAAAATACAAATTATCAAAAGTGAGTGCAATGAGTTAGGATCATGGAGTTCTTTAATGTTATGACAATGTAAGAGAGGTTAGACTGGTGTCACTGGGTTATTTTTTTGGTATTTCTTCTTTAACAGACTGCACAGTGTGGGGGGTTGATGGGGAAGACAGAAGTGTGCGCAACAAATCCAACAAAGTCATGAATCAGTTGTGTTATGACAAGTCCAGATTATTTATAGAGAGCTTTCAAAGGGATAATCTATAAGATTTGTGCTTACTTGTATTTTTATTTTGGCCACAGCTTTGCTTTGCTAATCATCACAGCTGATGTTTCTCCGCTGGACATCTTGTCCTTAGATTCAATGCTAAAAAAATCTTCAGATGGTGCTTTTTCTTTTGTCTATTTTGTCTAACTCCACTTCTTTTGTTTACTCCAAACAAACTGCTGTCGCTGCTGCCGGCAACATCAAGGGCATCACTCCGTGTGCACCTGAGAGGTTTTCCCAGGAAAGACCACAGACTGAATGTTTAGTGCGTTGGCCAGTGGTGGAACAAGTACTCTGATCTTTTACTTAAGTAAAAGTAGCAACAATGTATACCAATACCAACAATACCACAATGTAGAAATACTCTGTTACAAGTAAATGTCATGCATTAAAATTTTACTTAAAAGTACAAAAGTATTAGCATCAAAATATACTTAAAGTACCAAAAGTAAAAGTACTCATCATGCAGAATGGTCCATTTCAGAATAATGTATATTATATTACTGGATTATATATTATTATTATATTATACAGATTATATACTGTTTGTGCATTAATGTGTACAATATTTCACTTTCTTACCATTTATTATATTACTTTATATTACTGCTGCTGGGGAGCTTGTGAATTTCCCCTTGGGGATCAATAAAGGCTTATTTTATCTTAATTTCCTCATTTTTTTGTTGATTATATTTTATATCATTAATCTGAAAAGTAACTGGTAACTAAAGTTATTAAATAAATGTAGTGGAGTAAAAAGTGCAATATTTGCCTCTGAATTATAGTGGAGTAGAAGTATTAAGTTGCAGAAAATGGAAATACTCAAGTAAAGTAGAAGTACCGCAAAATTACCATACAGTACTTGAGTAAATGTACTTTCCACCACTGGTGAAGGCTTTTATTAAGTGGACATCATACATGTTTTATTTTATTACTTTAACAGATCACATTGTGGCAGCAACAAATAGAAGAAGTACATCACAAAGTCCAAGAAATGGAGCTAATGTATGTGTGTGTGTGTGTGTGTGTGTGTGTGTGTGTGTGTGTGTGTGTGTGTGTGTGTGTGTGTTTTGGGTGTGTGTGAGTGGATTTTAGAGCATCAGGGAATCCCAGAACAGCTAGAAGAGACTTTCTAATACTTTCTAATATCTGTTTTGATTCTCATAGAGTGAGTTTATTTTGGTATGTAGGTGTTTTATATTCGTACATATGCTGAGGCCCAGTCCTTGCTCGTCTGAATACATTGCCCCCACAACATGTGACCGACTCACCCCGACGTTGGTTTTGTCTATCAATAGTGTTGAAACATGCCTGTCCCGTGTCACACAAGCCACCTTGACATATAAGGCCTGTTTACACCCCCCCCCCCCCACACACACACACACACACACCGCCACCCAACCGCCCACACACAACCCACACTAAAGGTTACCATGCTGGGATTTTAATCTACATGTGAAATGTGCTCTTCTGTCTTGTCAGCAATCTGGCTATTGCCCTGTGATTCAGAGAGCCTCACTTTATTGATTGAATGGGTTTTAGTCTGGAACACACACACACACACTGGAAAACATACATACATCCACGTACACACACACACACACACACACACACACTGGTGACTTTGTTGCAAATGGAGGGAGGGAGAGGGATGAGTGTCAGGCCTAGCGTGATGGGCGAACATCAATCATCGCTTGTCAGCCTCGCCTTTTTTTCTCCACCCCAACCCCCCCCCTCTGCCCCCTCTCACTTTTCTTCTGCCTCACTGATCAGCCTTTGTTTTGAATGGTGGTGGTGGTGGTGGGTGGGGGTGTGGGTGTGTGTGTGTGTGTGTGTGTGTGTGTGTGTGTGTGTGTGTGTGTGGAGAATGCAGTCTGACCACATGGACAAGGCTGTTCGCAGGTGTTATCGTTCTCAGCTGCCAATTAAGTCTTGTGTCGTTTACACTCGTACCTCCAGGTCATGACAAATGCATTTTTAATAAGTGTTACATGTGATAGGCATTAGGGACCTGTTCTGCCCCAAAAAGGCAAAACCACATATTTGGTCAAAACTGAGTTACAACCTGTATCTGACTTTCTGACATTACTATAAAACAAAATATTATGCTGTAGAAGTGGTAATTTCTGTAAAAACAGCTTTTTAAATTCGCAGTAACTACAAAACTGACCACAGAACACAGTATCTGCATTTTGTGTACTTGGGGAGTACTACTGCACATGTGAAAAAAGTTGTATAAAGCCTTTTGTGGCTTTAGGGGGAGCTGCACAAAGTCTGATAAACTGCCTCAAGCGTCAGTTTGGCCTAAAGACTTCAGTTTTGAAAATGAAAAAATCTGGGGTTGTGGAGTTAGAAAGAAGTGAGCTTGTCAGACCTCGGTAGCCTGCTCCTCATCTCTGCTTGTGGCTAGCAGCTCGAGGCTACATTAGTCACTCCTAGCATAAAACACGAAAATCTCTGACCGAACTGTCGGCGGTCGAGTTGCATTGTGGGTAATGTAGGAACCAGGTTTTGACAAGGAAGAAGAATGCATGGAATAAAAAAGACGATATCTCTGATTCTGCTGCATCGATTTTAATAGTGTCCATTTTGAGTTCGACAATGTTATAGAATTGCAATGCTAAACTGGTGGAGTCCTCTTAATTGTCTATTGAGTACTAGTTATTTCCATAAAATAAGTTTAAAAAAAGGACATATCTGTCTGTGCGTTGAGATAATGATCTTGATTCCAGTGCAGCAATCTGCCTTATTCTATCCTTTCACAAGATTAATTAGATTAATTTCTAAAAACAAAACAATCCAGAAAGATCTTGATTCAAAACAGGCTGACATACTGTAATGTTACTGCACTGGCAGAGTCCTTCACTTAAAAAAAAAAACAAAGACATTTACGGCTCAATAATAGAAAAAATTACATGATGAGATGGAGCTTTTTTTGCTGTGTGTCTGTGTAGAAATGTATATTAGAAATGTGCAATATGTGTATCTGTGGTTGTTTCTTTCCATTTGCCTGTCTCTCTGTCCATCTGACCCTCTGTGCGCTTCATGCTTAAAATTTCAGAGAAACTGGAGGATAAGAAAACATCCGGAACTAATAGACTTTCCAAAGACATGAGCTCAGAAATGACGATTTATGAATCGGCCCGGGACAAGTGCTGCGCCTGTTTGTCAGGGAAACATATATTTCTTCTTTTCCCTTTTTTGAAAATATGGATTTGGCCCTCCACCAATCACTGGGAGCGTGTTCTCTTCATGTTGTGCCAAAAACTACAGTATGCTTCTCTTTCTCTGTTGGTCGTTCTGACTCTATTTGTTATTATGCTTTGTTTTGTGTGTAGAAAGCCCCAGTGTGTCTTATTTGTAATGGGTGCCAGGGGCTGGGGGAGATGTGTTTTCAATTACCACTTGGTAGAATGACTGATGGTAAGACAATCAAGCACAGAACTGCAGCTCAGTGTGTCTGTATGTATGTGTGTGTGTGTGTGTGTGTGTGTTCATCCATGTGTGACTATGTTTGTATGTGCGCAGGCTTGCATGTGCAAACTGCTTTGTGCACGTTTGTGTGTGCATGCCTGCATCTGTGTTTTTATGTGATTTGTGCTCTGAGTTTTCCCATATTCTGCTTTCATTCAGCATTGTTGGGTCAGCAAGGAAATTGCCACCACTGTTCCAGAAATAATGTAACACAACAACCAAACTCAGTGATTTTTTTCCAGCCAAAACACAACGCAAGAAGAAAGCCCAATGCTTAGAATTATCATTTTTACCTATTAAATTCCCAAATGATCCTCAGGGATTCCCCCAAATCAGTTGTAGTTCTTTGGTTTTGTACCAAAATCTCCTCTAAAACCAAAAGTCAGACCAAAACCCGATAAAGGATATGGAACCAAAACCAAAACAAATCCGCTGTAATGAAAAATTACAGGGAAGCACTGGTGGTCTAATACTGAAGGATTGTCCTCACAAAACCTGAACTGGATCAGACGCACGATTCCACAGCTTGCCTTGATAATCTGACTTGTGCTGAACAGTATAAAACAACTATTGTGGAACGCTGACTTAAATTGGCTAAACCATTAGCTCCACCCAAGTTCAAAGACTTTACTTGTCAGAATTCATGTAGAAATCTTGCTGTCTGTATCCACAGTGACTTTAGTGAGTGCAATAAAGTAAACAATGTGGGTCTTGTGAGGTTTTTACACAATATGTGAGGCATATTTTCATGTGTCCATCCTATATGTCCCTTATTTATGGAGATGAAAAGTGCGTCCCCCAGTCCCTGTTTGCCGCTGTATTATAGAGCCCTGGAGTCTGCTGTTGACTGAAATGTCCAGGACACAGATGGAGCCTATGAATGATTAATCACAGGTGATGTAGTTCACAGCCAACCAGTCACAACTCCGAGGTGTGTAATATGTGAATAATGAATTATCTTTATGGCTAGGATTTTTTAAGAACTTTGAGTGCAAATGTGTAAGAATTACATTTTTTGATGCAGAATTAAGGCATTGCTGGAATTTCTGCTGGTTGTTGTACAGTATGCTACTTTTCTGAGTTTCTGTTTAATGATAATTACCCCAGCGTGGTTAAATGCATCATATGAAACATTTAAAAACACACACAGATGCAAACACATGTGCACACACTGTGATAAAGAAAGGACATATTAGAGCAGTGTATTGTATATTTATGAGGCCATGTAATGCATCACATTTACTCTATATTCATTTAAAATATTAAAGACCTTCCTCTCCCCTCTCTGGCAAGAAATGACACAATGCAAGAAAGAGCACACGTTTTTGGGAGTGAAAATGGGAAAGAAAAAATGTAAAGAATGTAATGCATGTTGTAAAAAAACATCACATAAAAAAAGATAATTTATTAGACAAAGTTCTGTAAGAATTAAATCGTGTAAAGTAAAGCCTAATAATGGGTTTACTCAGCAGTAAGATTCTGTGTGCGTCCAAACCAGGTGTCTCTGTGGGTGCCAATCACAATTAAAAACCACAGAAGACAGTCACATCGCATGCATACAGTGTATTTGATGTTCATGTGACACGCAGACAAGTATTAAGTGACATCAACCATTTATAAAATGAAACCATTTAGCAGGAAAAAGTTAATTTATGATTCACATCCTCCATTCACCGCTCCCTGTCTTTCCTCTGAAACTACAACAGTGACCTCTAGTGTGGCTGCTTCCCTGAAGACCTGAAAGCAAGGCTCATTCTGCAGCAACGCAAGCCTACAGTACAGTGAGGATTATAGCTAAGTGAGTCACGTGTACCTCAGTGACAGAAAATTAATTTCACTCGACTCTTTATTCCATTCTGCTTCGTCGAATGAACACATTGCATGTTTAAACCTGCTGCCTTCTTTGGTAACTGCAGGTGATTCTGTTGCAGCCCCACATGAGTCAGAGTAGGATTTCCAAATAATTCCCCATGTTTGTTTTACTCAGCTTGCAAAACCAGATGGGTGGAGTTCAACACAGACAACGAATACCAGGAAGTTTAGACAATCTTTGGAAGGTATTTAAAAACAGTACAGCACACTATTCAGTGACTGAAAACTTACAAGACATCATCTGAGCTGCCTTTGTGCAGTAAATGTCTAATCTGGCACCTCTGGAAGGTTAATTATTTGCAAAAACTACAACATAGCAATTATATATTAAAATACTTAGACAGTGAATACTATATAGAATCTATTGATCTTTTTCAACCTGAAAAGGATGAGCTGGAAGCCTGCATCTCTGAGGTTCCCCTTTTTAAAAAAAAAAAAACACAAGTCTTCATCATCCTAAAAATGTCATCTGGCATTGCACACACACACAAACACACACACACACACACACACACACACACACACACACACTGCCTAACCCTGCAGTCTGTGATATAAGAACTGGTATATCAACTCCTAGAAAGTGCTTTGTGTATGATGGGCAGTGTTCATTGCTAGTCTTGAAAACTGAATTTCCTTCAAGGCAAAAAATGGCATCACGCTACATCATAAATCGTGTGGCCTGGTTTTATACACATGCATACATAGATACATAGATACTGCAGGCACCTGCACACATATATGCAGACACACCAACAACACCCTTGTGACAACAAACTCCACACCACTACAAATGTCAACCAAACCCAAATTACTGCATCTCAGAATCTCTCTCACACACACACACACACACACACACACACACACACACACACACACACACACACACACACACTTGTTCTCCACCAGCTAGGCCCTTTAGCCTCAGGCTCTCCACAATGAAATTTTCATGCAGCCATATGGAGGAGTATTGGTGATAGAGATTTACTGTCAGGGCTACACGTCCCACTGGAGAAAACAAGGAAGCCTGAACATATTGGCTTCTGTAAATCAGGAGGAGAGGAGAGGAGAGGAGAGGAGAGGAGAGGAGACGAGACGAGACGAGAGGAGGACTTCCATAGAGCTATTGGATCTCACCAATGTTACTGTTGACAATAGAACTCTTTGTGTATGTATGAGTATGTGTGTCTGTGTTGTGCATGCATGTGCACTCATGTCGGTATACCTGTACAGTATTTGTGTCAGAGTTCAGCTAAGCAGGTACAGGAGCAAAAACAGTGCAAGTGTTGACCCCTATTCTTTGTCGTGGTGTTATGAAGGAAATAGAGGAAATGGAGCTCAGCGTCTTTAAATTGGCCGTGAACTTTAGAAAAACAACCCGCTGTGAGAGGAAAGGTCACTGTTATTGAAAGACAAAGAACGCTTACTGATGCCATGTTGCAGTGCCTATGTGTATGTGTGTACATTTTGTTTAACAGGTGTAACTGCTTCTGTGCAGTAACAGTAATTAGCATTGAGTGACAGAGGAGCAAGAGACAAGAAAACACATACAGGTTGTTGTCAGATTCCTTGTCAGTTAAGTTTCACGTAAAGGAATATTTGGACATTTGCTTTCTTGCAGAGAGTCAGATGAGATGATCAATATCAATCTCATGTCTGTACGCTAAGTGTTAAGCGGGAGCCTGGAGGCAATTAGCTTAGCTTAGCATAAAGACTGGGAGCAGGGGGAAACAGCT
This sequence comes from Macquaria ambigua, assembly GCA_008360985.2. Taxonomy (NCBI): domain Eukaryota; kingdom Metazoa; phylum Chordata; class Actinopteri; order Centrarchiformes; family Percichthyidae; genus Macquaria; species Macquaria ambigua. The sequence continues at coordinate 7,495 of VMKM01001262.1, read as the reverse complement.
AGCTTGGCTCTGTCCAAAGTTACAAAATTCGCCTACCAGCACCTCTAAAGCTCACTAATTAACATGTTATATCTTGTTTGTTTAATCCGTACACAAACATAAATGTAAAAACGTCAATTTGTAATTTCATGGGAAGTTACATGCTGTAACTATTTTTTGGTGAACTTGAATTTAGATTTAAAATGTCACAATAACACAAAATACTGTATAACTAATGCAGAGACAAAATACATCGGGCAATACAGAAGGCGAGTGGAAGAAAAGCAGTGTAGAAGTTAGAAGTAGAAGAGAGGAATATGATAGCTGAATTTATTGGCCAGCATGGTAGGTAACCAGTCCTTGGATGGTTGTTAAAATGACACCCTTACACAGCACATTGTATTTTATAGATATAGAATAATAAATGTCAGCCTGCAACCCGGGCTCACTGATCACAATTTTGAGATATAAACTCTTTGTCGTGGTTTAACACTGTTTTTATTGATAAGATACACCACAAAATGCCAAGTTAATTTTAAGAAAGTGTTTCTTTGATCCGAGAACCCCCTCCTTCCTCCCAGTTTGCTCCAAGCAGATCAGCGGGCAGCACAAATGTGAACCAGATTCCCAGTGCTACGGAGTGGGAATGCTGAGGGGGATTATGGCACATGGCCGTCCTTCCTGATAGCCTTGTTAGCATGCATACATGCTAATGACTGGGTTTAGGATGCATGGATGATTAGGCAAAGACAAGTAGGCTGAGTGTTGACACTGTAATGAGTCTGAGGGCTGAGAGAGGAGATTGGAAGTTGTTTGGAGTAAAGAAGAAGCCTATAGGCTCATTACAAGGCAAGCAATCACACCTTCAGCTATCAGGAAAGTTACAGTAATAAAGACTCGGCCTTGACACACATGGCCTAAAATTTGCCAAAACTGTAGCCTATATAGTACTGAACTGTACTGAATATTGCACTTGGTCTAGAATTAAAAAAATGTTGAGTCTATGTTAAATGGTACAATTCTTCATGTATATTAATGTTGTTGTACTTCAAAGCAAAGATTGTAGTTTAAGAGAGAGGGCACACGCTTGAGGTTAGCTAGCTAACAAGTCAGATAATCAGTTGTTTCTATTAAAAATATCACAAAAATATTTTGTTCAAAAGCAACCATCTGTCAGGCAAAAATGGTGCCCAGATGACTTGGAATTACTGTGGGTTTTTTTTTTCATATCTGTCTGTTAACAATGAAGCTACAGCCAGCAGCCGGTTAGCTTAGTTTAGCACAACAGACTGGAAACAGCGGGAAACAGCTAGCGGGGCATTGTGCTAGCTGCTGGCTGTAGCTTCATCTTTACCTTACGGATCTGAATGTTCATATGCATCTTTTTAAAATCTGTCATTCAAAAAAGTTGTTACATACAGAAACCATGCACACTGAGCCCGATGCTTGTGTGTTGTTTTTTTCCTTGCCTAAATTGACAGGAGCCCAGTTTGATACATCAGGCACTGTAGAATCAGACCAGTTACAATGTCGTTGATCCTGGTCAGTACATTTACCTGTTTTGAGCCTTTTGTTGGATGCAAAAATATGCAAAAAATGAGACTGATCCAAAACCAGTTATGACAGGCAACCATTTTGGGTGCACAAACATAAACAACTAAACATAAGGTCATATTTATTTTTTTTTAGCTCACATTTTCTGACAAAAATAAAAGTCTTGGTATGCAATAATACTCTTATATGGCTGCTATAGAGTGTGTTACATCACCTGTACGTCCTAATGTTGAAGTATGTTGCCATACTGAATTCCAATGTTCCTAATGAGCCACATGTGCATAAATACACAGTAAATATACAAAAAAACAACGCTTCCTTGTCAAAATCTTCTGGTCTTCATATCCAACACTAACACACCTCTCTCTCTCTCTCTCTCTCTCTCTCTCTCTCTCTCTCTCAAACCTGAATCAGTGCCAGTGTCAGGAGAGCCATGTAAACATCTAGGTCTCAGCTCAGGGCCTGCCGGTCCAGACCGCACAAGGCCCCCAGCCTCAACCTCAGCCAGCACATTCCCCCCGCGTCACTCAAAGACCACAACAATCCCGTCTTTGTCGGCCAGTGATTGATGACACACAGGAATTTCATTCACGACCGCCCCGTGTTTTTGGGTTACCGTGACGACCAGGTGAAAACAGAACACATCGGGGGTATTGAGTTTCCCAACCTTGATCACAGGGGAAGAGGTAAGGAGGAAAAAAAGCAGAAGCAACAACGGAGAGGTCACTGTAGAAGTTAAACAAACAGCCATAGTTGTTATCTTAGAAGATAAGCGCTGGGAATTATCTTGTTGATTGTTCACATGTCCAGTCGATGCTGAGCTCACTGTGTGTGACGTTCCACACAGGTGACGTGAAATGGAACATTTCTGCCTTTTTTTTTTGTTTACAGTTTCACTGAAGTCAAGAGGCCATAAAGTTTTTTTAAGATAATTTGTTTAAGGTTTAACAATTTGCTATTAGATCATTTTTGGACAGTTTTACACAAGCAAAGCACACAAATGTGTTCATAGACTCAAGCACAGGGAAAGCCAAGCACACATCACTTACCCACGTAAATAAGGGCTCCGTCTCCCTCCCACACACATGCATGTACACGCACACTATCTCTCCTGCACACGCATGCACATACATTCACATTAAGCACACTCATTTAATGGATAAAGCTAGTTGGTAAAGTGCACCATTAAGAGAGACGAGAGCCTGAGCATAACAAAGCTCTGATGCAATATTCATGCCTTCTCATTCTGGGCTAATGCTGTTTTCCTCCATTCCAAAGCAATGGATTTGCACATAACATGTCTCTATAAAGAGTCTTAAAGTGTACATGGAGGAGATTTTCTTAGAGCACTCGATCACCTTGTTCCACAGAGGGTAATTAGGAATTTCTTTATTCACATACCCATCTGATAGACATGAACACATTAAACTGGAGCGGTCAGAGCTACGGAGTGCAAGTTAAGTGTTCAGTTGTCTTTCTCAAGGGCATTTTGCCAGAGATGGACACGATGGGAATCAAACTTAAAAATTCATCTTTAGTGCTTGCTGGTAGGTATGGATTTACTTAAGTTAAGCAGTCAAAGCAACTATATCACTGTAAAGACCAAATCAGAAAGCCATGGAGTGGACTGACTGTGGACAGCAAGCACGCCTAATAGCTATTTTGTGCCTTTCAGCCAAATGTAGTTTATGTGTCAATCTCACCAGTATGTCTATACTACATTTAGTTCTAGGTGAGCCCATGCAAATACAATAAATAAATAAATAAATAAATAAACAGTAGCATTTGCATGATAACCTGATTTGCATAAACATATTGACAACTAAGACAAAAACTGCACTCTTAGCTCAAACAACCTGAGCAAACAACTGAATGTAGCCCTCAGTGTCTTGCTCATGGAGACTTGAGCAGAGCAAATACTCATTGTCATTGCATCCTGAACCTGAGCCTTCATTTTGGAGGACGATCAAACAACGAGAAACCCAATCTACCACCATCATTCGCCATCTTCATTTTCTGCAGCCTATAGCCATGCATCTTTATGTCATATTAAAGCTCCAATAGTGACTTTCACCTCCAAACCTCAGACAGGTATTATATTTAATAATGAGTGATCCAACAACATTTGGGCCATTATCATATTTTTTCATGTCTGCATGTCACATATATACTGTACCTGAAACAGCTGTCCAAAGTTGCCTGCAGGGGCTACAACAATAAAATAAGCTTATACTCTTATACTTTAACTATATATATAACTATACTAAGTTTAAGTCACATAATTAAATAAACATGTTTATAATAGATCATACACAATCATTCTCATCATACTTTACAGAGTCATTCCCAGCATGATAGTGTGATAAGACGAATAAATGCCAGATATACAAATATAGAGATTTCTTAGAGAGGTTTTTGTTTCTCTTTTTTTTTTTCTTTTTTTTTTTTTACACAGAGGAAGAGAACAAGAGATGACATGGTGAGATGATAATAAAGAGGAATGATCTTGGCATTCACACCTGATCAAAAGAAAGTGATTCTGGCTCTGATCCAGGAAGACGAAGAAGAAAAATGCCGTAACCTCACGGAAACAAAGGCCTTTTAGTGACATAGATTTGCAGCTAATAAAGCACTCTAGCATATTTTAGCCTTCATCTGCCATGCAATAAATTAATATATTAAAAAAGGTTGGATATCCTCATCGGAGCTCCCATCCAGATATGAATTATTCACCTCAGCATGGCTACTCCATTATGTGGCTACATTAGGCCTCTCTCTCTCTCTGTAACACACATACACAATTACACACAGTGCATGTGCACAGACACAGGCATGCATCATTGACATCTCCATGCACATAATAAACTTTATTTATATTTATATAGCACATAAATACAAATATGCCATATAAATAAAGTAAACACATGCATGCACACAGGAGACATCAATGCATGTCAAGTGATTCGAGCGTTCAATAAAAACCTTATCACGTGTATGGAGACATTTCTCTCTCTCTCACACACACACGCACAGAAACCAAACAGTGTCCTCTTTATCTCCTGACTTGTAATCAGTGCCATGTCGAGATCATCTCTGCTCCCAGCAGTGAGTGTACACACTGTAACCTATCATTCAAGAAACCCCAAGTGTCATTATCGACTTCCCTCTCAGTTTAAAACACCACTCCTTTATCTGGAGTTAGTTGTTATCAGTTGTTTGTTTTGCACACAAACCGCAGACAGTGCAGAGGCAGAAGTGAGGAAGCGACCTCTGGCAGCCCAGACTGATGATGACAGCTTTACGGCCTCTGATTGGAATACAACCATCAATTATGGCACACTGCACGTAAAAGTAGACAGTATCAAACTCGCTTGGTATCTAATCAAACTGCCAACCAGCCACACTGGCAAACAGCTGAACATACTAGCTTGTGTACAGTTTCTGCTTTCATCTACAGAGGGATTTCTGTGATCTTACATTGAATCAGTTGTACGGTTATATAGAAAAGTACATAGCAAACAGCTGGATTGTTTTTTTATTACCATGCAAGCTTAGTAATATATATATATATATATATATATATATATATATAAATTGCATCATCCTTTAAGTACTAAAAACACTCACTTGCCATCTTTGATACAAATGAGGCATTATTTTTATAAAAACACTCACTTGCCATCTTTGATACAAATGAGGCATTATTTTTATAAATACACATACAAGTTAATATGGATATGAGATTTGAGATTTACACCTACTTTCACAAAATGATTGCTGGAACAAAATGAAAGTAAAACTCTCAGTTGACTATTACTGATGATATGCGCTATGTGGAGCACTTTACTGATATACCAACAAAATACAAAGTGTGATTACAAAATAAATAACAGGGGAACCATCTGGTTTTTAAATATGAAGATGCAGTATAAACTTAAGGGTAACAGTAATAGAAAAACAAATTGCCTTTGGCTTTCAGTGCTACAGGGAACAGTTTTGCAGTTTCAGTTTATTACAGTACTCATTGAACTTTCAATACCAGAATTTATTTTGGGCAAACAGGCTAAATTATCAGGACTTCTCTGTAAAGATTTAGACTGATCGTTTCGTCCATATAAACCTTTCCAGCCACAGCGAAAAAATGGTTCACCACTATGAAGTTTCCCTCCGTTTTCAAAGAGGACAAAAACTTTAGAAAATAGCCCTTAAGTCAGTGATTAACTTTCTTTCCCGTCTGCTGCAAGCCCAGCATGCCTCTAGTTCCAATAGTGCCGGCAGTGTGATACATTACACTACATTCTCATTATGGCCACCTAGGGTTTTCCAACAGCTTGTACGGTCCGCGGTGAGTCTGCTCTCCCGTAGCGCTCAGAGGGTTGGGCACTGCTGCTAGCTAGCACCAGGTGTGAGGAGAAACTGGAGCTCCCTTTCCCCCTTCCTGTACCGCCACATGGATCTCAGAGCCAGAATCACTTTATTTTCATCAGGTACAAATGCACGCGGAGCTAAACTTATTTACTTGCACCTGTGTAGGTTATGAGAACAAAAACTTCTCTAGCCTCACTCCCTGTCTCTTATCTCTGTGCTTAAAAAGTCTGTCATACATACTCTTGACACTCTGATGAGGGAGCTGTGGTTTTGATGATTGCATTCCCTGGTCACTCGTGTTGATAACAGAGGAAGTGAAACAGATTTTTCTTTTAGATTGTAGTTCATTTTTATTCAATGATGCACAATACAATATTGGTGGGGAAAGATCATATCATCATTTTATACATGATTCTGTTAATCAAACAATTAGCATACCAAATTCAATTTAATGTAATCAAAAGGTTTGTCTTGAATTCATGGGTGTATCTATGAATACTTAACCCTGCTAGAGTTACACTGCAAGTGCCCTGTTGACCCGTATTATGTGTATTAGTGTGTATGATGTAAGCTGTCAGTGAGAATTCCTGCACATTTATTATACTTGGCAATTAAAGCAGTTTTGATTGTATCAGGGAAAGAGAGGGAGAGGACAGTGTAGGTCGGGTGAGGGGAGAGTTGCAGCCTCAATCCACAGCATCACTCCATGAAACATGCATGCAATCAACAAGGTCATAGCTCCACCGACAGTTTCCAGCCAAACTCATCCATCACGGGGGAAACTGGATCTGCGGGGGCCTCCATTCTGGCTCGGCACTGACCAACCCACCCGCACAGAACGGTCCATCAGCAGCATGCTAACACTAACAGGACTACAGAGCAGCAATACGATACATGATAAGCTTTCTCCTAACAGCTCTTGGACTGGCTCCAATACGTTTTCATTGTTTTCGCTCTTTTTCTGCACCCCCTGGTTCCAAACCAAAAGGCATTACCTCAGCTCCGATGAGGTGATGACTGAAATGTCAGTGGCTGTAACATTAACGTGACATGGCGTAAAAATTTCTAAATGAAAACCAAGGAATGGCACTCCGCGGGCTGCAATGTTTCAACATGAAACCCGGCTCCCATTAATGTGGTCTGTGTTTTGAAACGAAGAGAGCGGCTCATTTGATGTCCAGCTCGCTCACTCGTTCACTTTAAATGGGTGGAAATCAATTGTGAGCAGTAACGCAGACAAGTTGGTTTAGCCTTTTGGATGTTTTTGAGGGCGCCATTTCCCTGCATTTCCATGTGGTCAAAGTCACAGCAAATAGTGCGGTCGCTGGTGATGGATTCCGAAAAAGTGATTGTGGTTTGTCATCTTTTCCTACATGTAATGAGCACGGCTTTTTGAATTATACTTAATAAGTGCTCATTTCTTATAACTTAGAAAGAAAATGCAGTCAGAATGTGAGTTCCAATGCAAATATATGACTGGGATCTGATCTATCTATCTATCTATCTATCTATCTATCTATCTATCTATCTATCTATCTATCTCAGAACCAAAAACCTGCACTCTTCCACTTTAATTACATTCTCTTCTCTGATG